>JAODAL010014685.1:0-86562 GCA_025379985.1 Phyllomedusa bahiana
TCTTGTTTTTGGCCATATAAAAACAGACTGTTCGTGAATTTTACCCAAGTGCATATACAGTGTACATTTGCTTCTTAGCAGATAAGGCACGTCCTGGCAAAACCCCTTTAAGTAAATAAAGACTGTTACCAAATCCGTTGTTTTTCTGCTTTTGCTTCTATTCAGCATTAGGAGCAGATTTTATCTCCTTCTTTGCATACAAGTTTCTCTAGTTACCGGCCATCTCTCTCTGCTCTTACAGGCTGCATCAGTGCCGGGGTGATGACTCTCTCCCTACTGTATTTGTCATCTTAAAAAATGGGAGCTTGTTTACATTACTTACTAACAAGCTTTAGGCCTTGCCCCCACAGCACCGGTTTGCAGCCAGTTTTTCAGACGGTTTACGTTTTTGAAAACCGCCTGAAAAACCGGCCGCAAACTTTAACATGCGCCTGCATGGAAAACCCGTGCAGCAGTCCCCACTCCACGGGTTTTCCCTCCGGCTGTTTTTCAGGCCCGAAAAACATTCAACATGTTCTTTCTTCCATCCAGTTTTCGGACGGAATATGAACAAGTAAATGCAAAAGGGGAGGGCTTTTCTCCACTAATCGTGGATAAAATTCGTCCTCCCACGGCTGTGTGGACGGCACAAAAACAGGACAAATATCGATCGGATAAATCGAGCGGTATTTGTCCTGTGCCATGGGGAGGCGCCCTTGAAGGAGTTTTCTTACTATGCTGAGTTTTAGTAGTTTTACACTTACTCTGTCTCCTGAGGCGGTGGGTGAGCAGTGATTAGCATATTCAACTTCTAGAGAGCTGTTACTCTGACAGTGCATGAGATTATTATCTCTAACAAGATTATAGATTACAGCCATACTTTTCAGTCCCCACAGCACATGTACCTTTTGTTTAGTGAAGCTAATCTTGTTAGATATAATTATTTTGCTTCAATTTCTCTCCCTTCTCTCAGTTAATCAGACAACAAACGTCTGTCTAGTATACAGATAACCATAGAAATCTATGGGCAATTCAGAGCACATTAACCTCTTAAGGACCCGCCGTTTTTTTTTTGGTGACACGTTCGTTTTTCTCTCCTCGTCTTCTGAAAGCCATAACTTTTTTATTTTTTTCCACCTACATAGACACATGAGGGCTTTTATTTTGCGGGACAAGATGTACTTTCTAATGGTGTTATTCACTATACTATAGAATATACTGGGAAACCGCAAACAAATTCCAAGTGGGACAAATTGTGAATTTTTTTATTTTCGCCATGTTTGCGGGGGTTTTGCTTTTACGACATTCAATCTTCTTTAAATATAATGTGTTATCTGTATTCTACCAGTTGTTACGCATCCGGCAATACCAAACATGTAGGGTTTCCGTTATGTTTTGGTACCGTAAAAAAATTCCAAACATGTTCTATTTTTGAAATTTGCGCCACGGCGCCATTTTGTGCGACCAATAACTTTTTTGTACTAACTCCTACGGACGTCAGGGAGGGGGTATTTTTTGCGGGCTGAAGTGTACTTTTTATCGCTAGCAATTTTGGAATGCTGCGCTTTTTGATTTTTATTTCCATTTTTTGAGTGACGTAAAATGCCCAAAAAACACAATTTTGGGTTTGGTTTTTTTTTTTTCCGTCTACGGTGTTCAGCGTCAGGGATAAATGAGTTATATTTTTATAGATCGGACTTTTTCGGACGCGGCGATACCAAATATGTGTAACTTTTTTTTATTATTTTAATGATTTTATTTGTAAAATAGGGAAAGGTGGGTGATTTGAACTTTTAACACTTTTTTTGTACTTTAAAACTTTAATTATTTTTTTTTTTTTACTGTAACATTTAGTCCCCCTATGGTGCTTGACCACTAGGGGGCGCGATTGTTAATACAACCTAATGCATTGCATAGCAATGCATTAGGGTGTACAAAGATGGCGGTTTCCCCACTTCCTGTCTGCGGAGGAAGTGTTTGCAAAACCGGCCAGTGTAAGTGAGGGAGCCTTCACAAGGCTCCACACCACCGTGTCCGGCCGTCGGATCGGCGCAAGCATAGCTGCGCTGATGCCGATGGACCGTAACATCGGTGCGCGGCACCGAACGGCATTCATTCACACGCCGCGGGCCCTCTCTGCCGGGAGTCTGACGGGTTAAACAGCGCCAGCGGGCGGAGCCACCGCCGGTGCTGTTACTTTCCGGGTGTTAGCGGCGATTAGCCGCTAACACCCCGCCGGCTTTTGTGGAGGGGTCGCGGAGCGATCCCCCTGCGAAGCCCCTTAGCGGCCCTGGGGCGTACTCATTACGCCCAGGGTCGTTAAGGGGTTAAAAACACTCTTATCTAAGGGGCTAAAGTAAAATCTATTGACCAATGTATTTTGAAAAAGTCTTCATCAACCGTCACTTCTGTTGAAGGGTAATCTTTGTAGTGAAAAACCCCTTAAACCCCTTCCTGACGGAAGGTCACAATAATGTGGCTCTAAGTTTTTTCCTCCTCGCCTTCTGAAAACCATAACTTTTTTATTTTTCCATCTACATAGACATATGAGGGCTTTTATTTTGTGGGACAAGATGCACTTTCTAATGGTGTTATTCATATTACCATAGAATATACTGGGAAACTGCAAACAAATTGTTAGTGGGCAAAATGTGAAAAACAAACGTACATGCGCCATGTTTTCGGGTGTTTTGCTTTTAACAAAGCATTTAATCTTCAGGTAAACTTAGTATTATCTGTATTCTACAGGTTGATACGCATCCGCCAATACCAAACATGCGTGTTTTCCAATATGTTACCGTAAAAAAAATTCAAAACATTTTCTATTTTTGAAGTTTTGTGCCACAGCGCCATTTTCTGTGACATAACTTTTTGTACGAACACTTATGGACATGATTGACGCGAATTTTTTGTGGGCTGAAGTGTACTTTTTATTGGTACCTGTTTGGAATACATGTGACATTTTATATTAAATTTATTCCAATTTTTATGGGACGTGAAATTACCAAACGACCACAATTTTGGCATTTGGAATTTCTTTTCTTCTACGGTGTTCAGCGTATGGGATAAATTATGTTTTAGATCGGATTTTTTCAAAAGCAGTGATACCAAATGTGTGTAACTTTTTTGCTATTTGATTTTTTTATTTGTAAAATGGTAAAAGGGGGTTGATTTGAACTTTTAATATATTTTTTTACATTTAAAACTTATTTTTAATTTTCACTTTGGTCCCCCTAGGTCTTCATCATAGGGGTCACGAATTTCTGAAACCCAAAATGCTTTGGGATAGACATGGCAATTAGGGTGTAGCAATAGGCAGTTGGCCGAAGGAAAAAACGACAACATTGCAGCGATGGAACCCCTTCAAAAGGTTTCAGCTCCCATTTAACGGACACGGGGCGATCTCGCCACTGAGTCTCATCGGATGGAAAGGGTCCCGGGGGCACTGTTCTCATTCATTTAGACACAAGTGTATAGGGGGAAAACAGTGCGGGGTGGTGGCAACGCCCCCCACATTGTACCCCCCAGGTTTAGCTCAATTACCCCCTCACCTTTACAAAGACTCTTCCCGGGCATCAGAGTACCCCTACGCCCAATTTTGGGAAGGGGGAGCTAACCTTTGAGCTCTTAGTCTTGTTTACAAACCTTCTGCACTAATTTAAAGCTTGTTCCCACGCCGGGTTTTCAACCGGGTTTTTTCAACATTTTTGGGTTTAAAAACCCGCTGCAAACTGGGTGACAACTTTTTTTTTGGCCCTTTAAAAAGGGGTTTTCCAAAGAAGTAACTTCCCTTATAACAGCGACACAGCCCCTTTAAAGTTTGAAAAAAGGGGCATTGTGTTACTGTGTTTAAAAAAAAAAGGCCCCCCCGTGATGTCCTTGCACACCTCCCATACACGCTCCCGAGGCAATTCATTCGAAGTTGAGAAAAACATTTTTTTTGGCTAAACCACAGAGGAAACCAGGGGGTTGCTGGGTCCCAAAACATCCGGGCTCGGGCCCCTTAATTTTTTCTGGTAGGGCGGGGTTCACACGGAATTTTCTGCATTCATTGTGAACTGCGGAGGTATTTTTTACAGAGAAAAACCTTTGTTGTAGGCCGGGAAAAATTAAGTGATTACACTGCATTTTACATTTGATGACTTACGGGAGACTTGTAAAGAGTTGTTCTTTTTCTCTTCTTCTCCTCTGTCCCAATGCCATGATGACTTTTACCCACAACTCTTCACTGAAAAATTTACAAAAAAACATTTTAACCCCTTTTTTTATCAGCTTTTCTCTAAAATTTTCCATCCCTAACAAAATCCCTCTAAGTCCCCCAAATTTATAAAAATTACCCCCTTGTAGGAAAAATTTTTTCCCCCCTATAGCCGGTAGAAGCCCACGGCCGGGTTGTACCCCCTTTACCAAGTATTGCCCCCTCTACCCCAGGTTGCTGCCCCCCTTTTCCAAGGTATTACCCCCCCTAGCCAGGTTACGCCCTCTGTAGCTAGGTTACTGCCCCCTTTTTAGGCAGAAAATATCCCCCCTGTAGCCAGAAATAGCCCTTGTAGTCGGGTTTTTAGCCCCCTGTCCCGGGTTTATCCCCCCCTTACCAGTAAAAGCCCTCAAGCCAAAAAATTGCCCCCTGTACCATAATATGCTCCCTGTAGCCAGTGAAAATGCCCCTCGAGCCAGTGATATGCCCCCCTGTAGCCAGTGATATCCCCTCTGTAGCCGTGATATCCCCCCCGTGCCGTGTTATGCCCCTCTGTAGCCATGATATGCCCCCCTGTACCCATGATACCCCCCTTACCGTAATATGCCCCTCTGTAGCCAGTGTATCCCCCTCTGTAGCCGTGATATCCCCCCTGTAGCCAGTTATCGCCCCCCTGTAGCCAGTGATAGCCCCTCTGTGCCAGGGGATAGGGGCCCCCCCCTGTATTTTAGAATATGCCCCCCCTGTACCAGAAATTTCCCCCCTTTTAAATCATGATATGCCCCCCGTAGGCATATTGCCCCTTGTACCATGAAATCCCCCTCTGTAGCCAGTGATATCCCCACCTTACCTAAAATCCCCCCTGTAGCAGTGAACCCCCCCCTGTACCAGTAATATCCCCCTTGTAGCCATGATATCCCCCTTTGTACCCAGAAAAATTCCCCCCTGTAGCCAGGTTATCCCCCCTGTGCCAGTAATATCCCCCCTGGTAGCCAGGATATTCCCCTCGTACCCAGTGATATCCCCCCCCTGAGCCGGGGGATATCCCCCTTAGCCAGTGAACCCCCGTACCAGTGATTTCCCCCCCTGTAGCCGAAATATGCCCCCCCTGTAGCCATGTTACGCCCCCTGTACCATAATATGCCCCCCTGGAGTAATATGCCCTTATGCCATATCCCCCCCCTTGCCAGTGTATCCCCCCCTGTACCCAGTGTTATCCCCCCCCGTGCCATGATTGCCCCCCTGTAACCAGTGATATGCCCCCCTGAAAACCATAATATGCCCCCTTACCAGTGTATCCCCCCCCTTAACCATGAAGCCCCCTTTAGCCCATGATATCCCCCCTGTAGCATTTGTATGCCCCCTGTACCAGTTTTTTATGTCCCTCTGTACCAGTGATATGCCCCCCCTGTACCCATAATATCCCCCTCTTACCATGACTTCCCTCTGTAGCCGTAATATGCCCCTCTGTAGCCAGTATATCCCCCTCTGTACCCAAGTAATATCCCCCCTTAGCCAGTGATATCTCCCCTGTAGCCCTGATATCCCCCTCTGTGCCATGAAGCCCCCTGTACTAGATATCCCCCCCTGTACCTGAATGCCCCCCTGTAGCCAGGATTTCCCCCCTTGTACCCAAAATTTCCCCCCCGTACCCAAATTGCCCTCTGTAGCCAGTGATATGCCCCCTTGTAGCTAGTAATATGCCCCCCTGTAGCCAGTGATATGCCCCCCTGTACCCGTGTTTAAGCCCCTCTGTAGCCAGTAAATGCCCCCCCTGTCCCCCAAAAAAAGCCCCTCGTCCATTTATATCCCCCCTTGTAGCAGTAATTCCCCCCCTTAGCCAGTGTATCCCCCCCTGTAGCATGAAAAACCCCTCTTCCTATATCCCCTTACCACATAGCCCCCTGTAGCGGGATTTTTCCCCCTTAGCCAATACCCCCCCTGACCGTGATATCCCCTTTTAGCCACATACCCCCTGTAGCCAAAATATCCCCCCTTAAACCACATAGCCCCCTTTACCATAATTGCCCCTTACCCATTTCCCCTGTACCCAGGATATGCCCCTTTTAGCCCTTTCCCCCCTACCAATATCCCCCCTGTAGCCATAATTCCCCTTAGCCCATATCCCCCCCTGTACCTTAATATGCCCCCTTAGCCACATATGCCCCTGTCCCAGTAACCCCCCCGGCCCCAATTTTCCCCCTGTACCATAATAGCCCCTTACCCAAAAATCCCACCTGTCCCATGAATCCCCCCTTAGCCACATATGCCCTGTACCCTGATAGGGCCCCCCTTACCACATATCCCCCCTTAGCCAATATCCCCCCCGTAGCCAGAAATTTCCCCCTTAGCCACATATCCACCTTACCAGAAATATCCCCCCTTAACACATATCCCCCTGTACCCAGTGATTGCCCCCCTACCAAATAAAAAAAAAAAAAAAACCCCCCATACCCCCAGGTCCTGCACCCCAGGCTGCGCTGAGAACAGTGAACAGCGTGTGTCATCACCTACTTTGCCGTCTCGGGAGCCGGGACCTCCTCGGCCCGCAGAGCTGCCAAATTGGGGATCCTAGCGCCAGGGGGTGATGAAAGCGATGCGTCACCCCCCCTTTGACCTGGGGTTTAAATGTACCGCTTCCAAACGCCTACATAAGGGGGGGAAAACAGGAGGGAACGATCCTCCTGCCTCCCCCCCGCTCTGACTGAGCGGCCCTGTGAAATGGACCCAGTCAGAGGAAACACAGGGATGCCACCAGGGGGGTGCTAGGCTTTTTATTCGGGGGGTCGGCCCCGAAAAAAACCCCTTGCCCCGGTCTCCCCCGGGTCCAGGCCTCTGCGCGGGCCACACCGACTGGCCCTTTGCTGCATGTGCGGGCCCCTGGCGAAAACACAGTTTAGGGCTTTCGGGGCAAGGGGAAAGAGCGCTCCCTGCCCCCAGACAGGTCGGCCCGCAGTCCGACACAGCGGGGCCGCCGGGGCCTCAACAAGCTGAGGGCCCCCCGCGGGGCCCCGTGGCCTCACCCGGCACTCGCGATGATGTGATTCACCGACCCCTTCCTCGGCGCACGCGCTCTTTGGCCCTGGCCCAGGACGCCCGGAGGGCGCGGGCTGAAGAGGACGGAAGAGGGGCGCGCTGCCGGGGGGGTTAAGGGGAGTATGAATGTTGTTATTTTTATAGCGTTTACCGCCCCAAATGCCCCTTAACTGCCCGTGCCCCCATAAGCCCGCCTTGGCCCCCAATCCCCGCCTTTCCCCTATAATGCCGCTGGGCCCCCTATCCCTGCCTGTGGGCCCCCCTATCCCTGCCTTGGCCCCAAAGCTGCCTTTCCCCATAAAACCCGCCTTGCCCCTATAATCCCTGCCTGGGCCCCCAAATCCCTCCTGTGGCCCCCCTATCCCTGCCTGGCCCCCTATCCTGCCCGTTTCCCCCATAACTGCCTGTCCCCCCATAATCCCTCCTGTGGCCCCCCTATACGCCTGTGGCCCCGATTCCTGCCTGTGGCCCCCTTCCCTGCCTGTGGGCCCCCCTATGCTGCCTTGGCCCTCCCTATCCCCCCTTTCCCCTTAATGCCTGCCCGTGGGGCCCCCTAACCGCCGTGGCCCCCATTATCCCTGCCTGTGCCCCCATAAGCTGCCCCTGCCCAAAATCCCCGCCTGTGGCCCCCCTTCCCCGCCTGTGGGCCCCCCTACCCTGCCCTTGGGCCCCAAAAAGCTGCCCGTGGGTTTCCCTATCCCTGCCTGCCCCATTATGCCCGCCTTGGGCCCCCCTATATCCCGGGGGCCCCCTTCCCCGTCTGTGCCCCTATAATGCCTGCCCGTGGCCCCCCTATGCGCCTTGGCCCCCCAAACCCCCTCTTGGCCCCCATATCTGCCTGTGCCCCTATAATGCCTGCTGTGGCCCCCTATCCCCGCTGTGGCCCCCATTTTCTGCCTGTGGCCCCCCTATCCTGCCGTGGAACCCCCTATCCCCGCCCGTGGCCCCCCTATCCCCGCCCCTGGGCCCCTACGCCCCCTTGGCCACCATTTCGCTGCCCGTGCACCTATATACCTCCTGGCCCCATTAATGCCCCCGTGTCCCTATATCCTGCCTGGTCCCCATATACCTCCCGGGCCCCCATAAAACTGCCCATGCCCCATATATGCTCGTGCCCCCATATACCTTCTTGTGGGCCCCCCCAAAACGCCTCAGTGCCCATAAACTCCTGTGGGGCCCCTATACTGCCCGGCCCCCATTACTTGCCGGGCCCCATAAAGCCTGGCCCCCTATATCGTTTGGCCCCTATATACCTGCCTGTGGCCCCCATAATTGCCTGGGCCCAAAAAATTTTCTGCCGTGGGCCCCATATACGCTTCATGCCCTATATACCTAAATGGGGGCGCTATACCTAATTAAAGGGGTTTCTGGAAATGTAGGATTCTAAGATATTTTTGGGCAAAACCCAGGGGATCTTGGGGCCCGGGAGCAATAGCATAAAGGTGTAACCGGGTGGAGAAAAAAGGAAAAATGAACGACGCTGATCAAAAAGACTCTCCTGGAGTCACTAAATTAACTGCAGTGCAAAACTTTTTCGCAAGTCCCACAACAACATATCTACCCTATCTGGTCCCCGTTTTGGGGGTAATATAAAGTTAGGGCCTGTGTGCGTGGATATACATGTGGGGGGTTTCGTTTGGGGCAGGGTTGGCAGGATTATTTTATCCTTATGTAGTAATGTTTTGGGTCCCTTGGTTTTTTAGGGGGGTTTTTTTGTAACAATACTTTCTTGGGAGATTTGCTTCCATGTGTAGGGGGATTTTTTGGTGACTGTTTAGGGGGATTTCTTAAAAGAAGGAGAAGTTTCGAAAAAGTAAATTTTCATTGGTGTTTTTTTACGACTGACGCTGAGAGATGGACGGGACGTGTGGGTTGTGCAGAAAATTAGGGACAACCCAAGGTTTTTTCTCGTAAAAAAACACCGCATTCACAATGGGGGCCAAAAATGTCGTGTAACCCAGCCCTCCCCAAAAAAAACACAAAGGCCCACCCCATTTTTGGGACCCTACAACCGCCCCTGGTCCCACACCTAGGAGTGCTCCAGGCCCACAGCCGCGGCCTGGAGCCGCCAAAATTCGGGGCACAGGCAGATTTATTCGGGGCTCGTGCCCCGAATAAATGAATCTGCCTGGCGACGCCCCTGAGGAGAACTCTGTATTGTGCACATGCTATACAGGTTTTGTGTTCTCCCTCTTATCTGCTCAGGAGAGAAGATAAGACCCGAGCAGGCAGCCTTCAGTAACTGCTGCAGAGGGGAGAGAGGAGGGTAGGAGAGACAGAATCACTGTAATGTAATTATATAAGTAAACATACAGGGAGCTATGGCTGCAGGGGGGGGGCAGAATGGAGGAGCACAGAGCTGACTGATAATTACATTACAACCAGCTGATTCTGTATACAGCAGACACAGGATCTGACACAGAGCAGAGGTAGTGCACATGCCCAGAAGAACTGCATTGTTCTCCCCCTCCCTTCAAAGCTTGTTCATGTGCCCTGCCATCAGGTAAGAAGTGCAAACAACACAAGTGCGGCCAGATCAGCTCCTGGTCATAGTTAATGTAAACAGTCAGGAAACTTAGGGCATGTCCCCACAGCGGAGGACAAATACCGGTCGGTTTATCCGCGGGGGGGGCGGCTTTCCTCTGGGATGAGCGGAGAAAAGCCCTCCTCTTCACATTGACATGCACATATTCCGTCCGAAAACCAGACGGAAGAATGTGCATGTTCAATCTTTTTCGGGCAGCCAGCGGTTTGAAAAACCGCCGGGCGGAAAAACCGTGCAGTGGGGACTGCTGCACGGGTTTTCCATAGCAGCCCGTTGTGCTCGTTTGCAGCTGCAAACCCGTGCCATGGGGACATGCCCTTAGGCTGACTACGCAAAGCTGCAGCTCTCACATGCTACACTTTTTTTAATCACATACAGTGACTTGTGAAAGTATTCGGCCCCCTTGAACTTTTCAACCTTTTGCCACATTTCAGGCTTCAAACATAAAGATATAAAATTTTTATTTTTTTGTGAAGAATCAACAACAAGTGGGACACAATTGTGAAGTGGAACGAAATCTATTGGATATTTCAAACTTTTGTAGAAAGTAAAAAACTGAAAAGTGGGGCGTGCAATATTATTCGGCCCCCTTAAGTTAATACTTTGTAGTGCCACCTTTTGCTGTGATTACAGCTGCAAGTCTCTTGGGGTATGTCTCTATCAGTTTTGCATATCGAGAGACTAACATTCTTGCCCATTCTTCCTTTTAAAACAGCTCGATCTCAGTGAAGTTGGATGGAGAGCGTTTGTGAACAGCAGTTTTGAGCTCTTTCCACAGATTCTCGATTGGATTCAGGTCTTGACTGTGACTTCGCCATTCTAACACCTGGATATGTTTATTTGTGAACCTTCCATTGTAGATTTTGCTTTATGTTTGAGATCATTGTCTTGTTGGAAGATAAATCTCAGTCCCAGTCTCAGGTCTTTTGCAGACTCCAATAGGTTTTCTTCCAGAATGGTCCTGTATTTAGCTCCATCCATCTTCCCATCAATTTTAACCATCTTCCCTGTCCCTGCTGAAGAAAAGCCAGGCCCAAACCATGATGCTGCCGCCACCAATGTGTGACAGTGGGGATGGTGTGTTCAGGGTGATGAGCTGTGTTGCTTTTACACCAAACATATCGTTTTGCATTGTGGAGAAAAAGTTCGATTTTGGTTTCATCTGACCAGAGCACCTTCTTCCACATGTTTGGTGTCTCCCAGGTGACAAACTTTAAACAAGATTTTTTATGGATATCTTTGAGAAATGGCTTTCTTCTTGTCACTCTTCCAGAAAGGCCAGATTTGTGCAGTGTACGACTGATTTGTTGCCTATGGACAGACTCTCCCCCCAGCTGTGATCTCTGCAGTTACCACATGTCTGGGCCCTTTGGGTGCATCTCTGACTTTTTTGTTTTTTTAGATGAAGTTTATAGGGACGGGGGTCTTGGGTAGATTTGGTGGTGGAACCCCTTCCATTTCAATAATCGCTTGCACAGTATTCTTGGGATGTTTAAAATTTTTGGAAATATTTTTGTTAAATTGGCTTTAAACTTTCCACAATGTATCCGGACCTGTGTGTGTTCCCCTTGGTCTTCATGATGCTCTCTGACTTTTAAAGAACCCTGGACAAACACGAAAGGTGTTTTTATACAAATTGTTACACACAGGTGGATTTTATTTTTTATCATCATTATTTGGACAATTTTGGATCAATCAGAATCCTATGGACTTCGGGAGTGGGGGGAAAAAGAAAGTTAAAGGGGCCCAAATTTATTTAAGTATTTAGTTTTTTTTGGGGTTTTTTTTAAATGTTTTTAAAAACCCAAAAATTTTAAAAATTTTGTGATTGGATTTTTTAAAAAATTTAAATTTTTATTTTTTATGTTGAAGCCTTAAAGGGGGAAACTTGGAAAATTTTGGGGGGCCAAAAAACTTTAAAGGATGATTTTAAAAAAGGATTGAATACCCATTTTGGGTACCCCATTCTTTTTAGATCGTGGCAAAACCCCTTCAGGGAAACCCCGCGAGGGGCCCCCCAATTCACGGGTTTTCCCCCGGGGGTTTTTTAGCCACCGGCGCCCAAAAAAATTTAATAATGTTCTTTTTGGACACCGGTTTTCGACGGAATATAACAGCATATGCGAAGGGGGAGGCTTTTTCCCCCCAAACCCGGATTTCCGGGGGGTATTTGCACGTGCGTGTGAAGGGCCCTAAAGGTCCCGGGGTTAGCAGGCTGATATGCCAATTGCTGCTGTAAAACCACTCACAACCGAACCAGGAAGTCAAGTGAAGTGAAAGTGTGTTCTTTTAGCATCTGTCTGCCCAGTGCTTCGTATACGCAGAACTTGACCCGTAGACTACGTTTTTCATACAATCGCACCCGTAAAAGAAAGTATAGGTTAATTAAATGTATTTTGTTTTTTTTGAATTTCATGGGTGGGCCACCGTATGGCACTTCTCAGAGGCATACATGAAAAAATACATAACCCCCCCAATTTTAAAATTGAAAAAAGGGACAAAATAGGCCCGCCTCTAACAGCCCAAAACATGAATCCCTACTAAGACACCCTTTTAACCCCCAACAATATATGCCAAATTTTTAGACAGCCAAAAAGGGACACTTCCAGGGGTTGCATTTATCCAATGAGAAATATTAAGAAATTGTTTTGTAAAATACAGGTACTAACCATCAATACTTTTTTAAAAACAAGATAGTCTTTTATTGACTAAATCTATTTTTCAAAAGAAAAAGAGGGACATTTATAAGAAAGGGGACAGAGGGACAAGGGTTAAAAAAAGGGACAGTCCCTCCAAAATAGGGACAGTTGGGAGGTATGAATATATACAGTAGATTCTGGTGTGTAAAAGTTAAAGAACAGATGAAAATGTTATGTGGACAAAGCCTGAGTCAGCGCCCATAAATACCATCTCTCCGCTCTCTGTGGTTAAGTTTTGTGGTCGCCGTAAAAATGTATCGTCCTCGAGTCTTTTGCCCACATGGCTTAATTGTGGATCATAAAACATATATCTTTATCACATCTGACAGTCCGAGACGATTTTTTAAATTGTGATAAATTCACAAAGCATATTAGAGAGCTGCCAAAGGTATTAATCAATCAGCTATATTTATATAGCGCTGGAGATGATGTCCTATTGATTTTCTTGTAGATTTAGAAGTTTACCTAGCAGTGATTCTTAGATCATGCTTCTCGGCTATATTTGATGAGAGCAGCTTAGCACTTATATTTATACGGTACTTGTGAATTCAATTGACAATCCTGTCTAGCACATCAATCTGCTTAATGAAGTCTAAAGTGTCCGTGTGAAAGTTTGTGAAACCTTCACTTCTAGAACTGCGAGCAGATTGTCCTTAAATCTACCATGATCGCTGCCCTGTGAACGTTTCTTCAATACGGTTTTATATCTAAAACCCACTACAAATTTACACAATGTAAGACAATAAAAAGTACACTTTATACGGCAGAAACCACACCATAAAAGATTTTCTGAACTTAATCATTGTAAGTTATCGTATAATGCAAGATCTTTAAAAGGGATTTTGTTTATTTCAAGACAAGAAATAAAGAATACAAAATTGCTCTATTCTAGTCAAATCAAATTGCATCAATTAAAAAAGTACAACTGGTTCCAGCCTTATTCATTGCTGTTTCTCTTCTCTACTCAAATATTTTCTAATTTGTGAAAATGTTTTTGATATCTAAATTTCCCATTTCCCTAAAGTACTCCTCATACACTGGCCAGGCTTTATGTCTGACATTGGGTTCTGAATGACATCTATTGCTCAGTGACGGGGGAGCCAGTGGTATCAAGTGCTGTTCAGTGCATTGATAGTCAGTTCCCTCTTGGCTCAGACAAAGATGGCCGCCAGTGATGTTGGGGAAGTCAAGGAGAGCACTATGCATCAGCCAGGTCAGATACCGGTATGGTACCATTACCAGTCATCAAGCATGCAGACCACGATGATGTAACATGATCTAAGAATGGCTATGAGCATGCACAGGCACACTTGGTTGACTTCTACCTCCCTTAAACGTGCCTGGGATTGTGTGGTTTTCATCAATCCGGTTCTGCCAGCATAAATTGTTTACCATCGAATGTGGTCTTAAGTGTCACCGTGTGGTATCCAATTGGGACCGTCAACTTCTTTGCCTTTGTTAATAGACCATCTACCAGTCTATCTGTATTCTCTGTTGAAATGCCTGATGACACTCTGTGCACACTCGAATCTCAGTGGTAATTTCCGTTGGATGCTTTGCATATGGTGAGGTTACAATGATTCATCATTTGTCAACAGGTCACTTGTCTTGTTCTACATAACTGCTCGAAATGAACAGCCATGTGAGGTAGGAATGGTTTAATGCTACCATAGCTGATAATATTTGTAGCCCCCTACATGTTTTTGGGGTAATTAGGAGTTCAATGCAACTGTTGTGAATCTGTGCCATCTTGTAAGCTGCTTGTTAAAGATCAGCAAGTTGTGCAGAAAGTACCAAGTATATTGAACAGTTGGACAGTTGGAGATGATCTCATTTAGTTTATTTAAGAAAGTCCAAGAAATTTAATGTTCATCCTGAAATTTAAATCAAAACCAAATATCTAGGGGCGTAGCTACTGGGGTAGCAGACATAGCAGCTTCCTTGTTTTTAGGAGGTCTAGGCCCTTTGGCAGCTGTTACTACGTCTGCTCCTTCGGTAGTCCTGCTCCTGCGCCCACCAGTAACGAACATAACAGTTCACTGCCAGCGGAGCACCACCGGTCCACAGTGTTGACGTGGATGGCGCAATTACATCATATCATTGTGCCGAGGACAGAGACTGGCCGGGAGCTGAGCTGGTCGCATCGAGGGACTGTGGCACAGCGTGTGTAAGACTAGTACTTTTTTTTTTTTTAATCATTAAAGGTAGCGTGCTGCCACTACAAATGTACCCCCGTTTCTATACCTATCGATCATGAGTGGCTTCACCTATATAACCCCCTATAGCCTATACCTGACCCTGCCATGGCTTCCCAATATATGTACACCTTTAGCCACCTATCTGACACCTGACTGGCTACCCTTATATGACTCCACGTAGCATATTGACTGCCTGGCTTATATATTGAACCCCCAATATAGCCTTCCTGATCCACCGAATGGCTACATATTTGTATGCCACCTTTAGACTTCAATTACCTGTCACTGGCTATCCTGTTTTGGAACCACCTTATTAGCCTACCGAACCCTGGCCCTGCCTGCCATTTTTGGACACCAAATTTGCCCCTTTACCCACTTTATCCCTGACACTTAACCTAAACTTTATGACACCTTTAGCCATAACTTTTTGCCTGCATGACTACCTATATGGCTCCTATCAGCCTACCTAAAGCTCGCACCTGCACTTACTATATGGAACCTAATTGCACATACCTATACCCTGCCATGCCTACCTATTTGGCCATTATTAGCGACAATTATTTTTGTTCGACCTGCATACTATATAGCCTTTTAGCTCTTTTGCCTAAATTCCGTTTATGGTGCTATCTTTGTATGTGGGTGATTTCTTCGGTTAGATGCGCATCACGTATCTTGAACTGACTGGAAATTAGGAGCTTAGTGGGCGGGGAGGTAACTTTTCGTATGATTTCTGTTTCCATGGTCTATGTCATGTAACTAATGACCTAATGCTTTATAAGTGCACGCTAACTTACCCCCAATTGATAATACTGTTCTGGTAGTCCTGACCTTAATTTCTTACAGTTGTAACAAAATGTGTATTCATGGGCGTGCTCTTCAGTAATAAAACCCCTTTTAAGACTAGCAACATGAGATATAGATAGTGAGGGTTGTATTTCTTCACGCTTACATCCGGGCTATGCTCTCTTGGTTATCATTTCGGGTTTTTTAAAGGAAAGGATAGAGAACTTTTGATTTTCTTCTTTTTTTTTCTGGGTGGGAGGGTATGGGTTGTTTTGGGTAGTGGCGCGATGTCAGGTATAATATCTGGGGTATCGGGTTGTTGTGTGAGTTTGGTAGGGCGACGAGATAAAGGTTAGTTTCCAGGGTGATTGCATGTTGGTGTTTTTTTTTTATTGTACTTTATTTTATTCTAATAAGTCACTTTAAACAACTGTGAACTTCTTTACAACCTCTTGGTTTCTTCCCCACATCAGACAGTGTGAATGGATGCATCTGTAATGTAAAACAATAAGGATAGTAGAACTGCATAGTTTTATACATTCTTTCACTGTAATCATTTTATATAAATTTAAATCAATTCTAATGTTTGGAACACCCAAAATCCACCTAAATAAATTCTGCAAAGATAGAATCACAGGAGTTAGCACATTGTAAGGAAATCAAAAAAACTGATTATATGGATCTATATTAATTTAATGTGGCAAAGAAAATAAAAATTATATAAATTTTTTTCAAGAGACTTGGGTAGTATTGATTGCTTATTTTAGGCTCTGTTTATTATCTGTGTCTAGACTTCAATTTATAGGGTGAGAGGTACCATGTAACTGGATCTGACTCATTCTTGTTGGATTCCATCAGAACAACTATTGAAACATTGTGTTTCAATCTTTTTTCGTAGTTACCTCACATGTCTATGTTTCTTTTGATGGCATGTTTTGTGAGGGCTTCTACTCTTGAGGATTCTGCCAACAGAGTTTCCATACAACCTGGAGCGGTTCACTATGATAGGAGGGGAAGTGATGGTATGATAAGGGGTGGCGCTGGGTGAGTGGCGGTTGGGATGTGGTGGGGTTGGAGGTGTTGGTTGATTTAGTGCAATTGTGTTTGGGGGGGAGGGGTGGTGAGCGAGGATCTATTGTTTTTTTTCTAGTCATTTATTGCTGTTGAACGCGAAACAGTAGGTAATAAAAGTTCTAGTCCTCGATTATAGAAACTCGAATCTTTTGTGAGTTTGGTTTCCAAGTTTTATTTGAACTCAAACTTTGAACCCATTAAAAGTTTTGGGAAGAAGATGTTTGGTATTTCTTTTTTACCTATACAGCGTGAGGAGGAAGCTGGACATTTTCATCATAAAGTAAAATACCTGGATACGTGGATCAACCTTGTGATGAAAAATTTGGCATCTATGAGTGACAGAAAAAATATTGCAGAGGCTAAAATACTTCATTACCTTCAATGGCTAACTGAAAAAAGTGAATGACAGCTTGCAAGCAGAGGCGTCCGACATATAGGAGGTTGCAGCCGCTAGCCAGTCTGCTATGGGGCCCTGCATCATGAGGAGGCACAAAAAAGCCACTTTGACACATAGGAGGATTTGGAGACGGTTGTTTTATACAATTACTTAACCCATCAAAAACTGCATAAAACATGAACTTTTGGGCACTGGAGTATGACTTTAGCCAAATCCAAAGCACTCTGTGTAATACATTATAATCCATGCTATCATGAGAGTTAGGCGTTATGTGAGCCTGCAAAATGTTGCCAAATAACAAGCTTCTGGGTGAGGGAAGGTTGCTGCAGCAATACCAACAACTACCTAAACTATTGATGTCTATGGAAAAGGAAAATTGCTATTAACTAACTAAAGAAAGCAGTTTGTACAGTAAAGAGAGTGAGCTGAAAATAGTGTTCACAAGGCAATACAGTGAAATATATATAACATGGTCATGTGATTTTAGCAGCCAATGAGAGCCCTACACCTCAGCAATTACGTTTTTGAGACTTCTCTGTGCTCTGCATTGATTGGATGGTCGCCAAAAGTGCAGAAAGGTGATTGGATGACTGCCAAATGTGCAGAAAGCCACTGACAACAAAACTGAAAATAGCATGTCGAACTAGAACTAGAACTTTACTTGAACGAACAGTAAAATGTTCAGTTCGGTTTGAGTTCTAAAAATTCGAGAAGTTCTACTAGAACTTAACTTTTCTAGAACAGTTCAATCAACACTAGTCATTTATCTGAGAACTTAAAGGAGTTTTCTCACTACTCGTACAAAGATTAGCTTTCAAAATAAAGGGACATTCAAATGAAGACTCTTCTAAATACATTGGTCAATAGATTTTACTTTAATCATGAGATAAGAGTGTTTTTTTGTGCTCTAAAGTGCACAGATTTCTATGGTAACCTGCATATCAGATGGACATCTGTTATCTGATTAGCTGAGAGCAGCAAGTGACTTCACCCCATTGACGGACTGAAGCTTGAAGCATCACAAGATTAGCTTCACTTAACAAAAGGTACATATGCTATGATGACTGAAAAGCATGGCTTTAGCTGCAATCTTGTTAGAGATAACAATCGCCTGCACTGTCAGAGTAAGTTGAATATGCTAATTGTTGCTGTAGAACCACCCACAGCCTGAAGAGACAGAGTAAGCACAAAATTGTTAAAACTCAGTAGAACAGCATGGTGAGAAAACCCCTTTAATATGTCTTTATGCATGTCAATAGGGTAAATCTTATGAAATGCAGACTTTGATTATTGTTGTGTAAATTATTAAAGTCTGATGTTAGAGGCAAGTGTTGTGTTCTTGATCTTAAATGGAAAAATTAAACATTTATCAATGATTAAGTAATGTGAAAACCAAAATGGTACAAGATAGATCTTGAGGCAAGTTCTGTTAGTTTTGTGAAAGCAATTATCTCTGCAGTAAGGCTATTTTTGTTAAGGTTTGCTAACAAATATGTGACTGTGATAGCACGATATAGCAGTATGATGCACTGCTAACGTATATGCTAGAGGGTTGACAAGTGTTTTATCCACTGCTCCTGTTAATAGAAGCTTTTTATGGCTACTAAAATCAGCTTTACAGAACCATATGCTCATACCCACAATCCTGTTCAGTTCGACAGAGGGTCCTACAGTAAGCCATAGTGTTATATACAGAGCAGTTCCTAGGCTAAATTGCACTCAGGGCGAGGTGAAGATTTTTCGCCCCCACCCCGTAACATAATGCGCCACGATGCGCCACATTGCATCACCATCAACCAAATCTAAAATATACAAAAAGCTTTAACACAATGTGCTATGTATAAAACTACTAAATAATAGGCATACAGTTACCAAATAACACTGCTACACAAAACCAGAACCCCGAGGCTAATGTTACCAATGTCCTATTAAGACCACATATCACCAGCACACAGTGACCGAATAATACCACAACACTGTGACCACATATCACCAAATAGTGACTGAATAATACCACAACACCACGACCACATATTACCACCACATAGTGACTGAATAATACCACCACACCATGAATACTCATCACCACCACCACATATCACCAGCACATACTGACCGAATAATACACCATACTATTATGGAATACGAACCATTATACTACAATTAATATTACCCTCATACAGTGGATACCAGCTGTACACAGGCTCTGCAGACATATAAATGACTACAGTAAAGTTACATCCAGGCACTTACAGGAGATGTCTCTGAAGAGTTGTTATCTTTCTCTTCTTCTTTTTCTCCATCTGTCCCAGATCGCCATAACGTCTTCTCCCGGCCTCAACTCTTCCCTGTAGAATTTACAAAACAAACATCTTAGACTCCTCACTTTATCAGCATTTCTCTATCAATTCTTATCTCTATACAAACTCCCATCCATAGCACCTCAAATGGTAGCCATGTAATATGCCCCCTAGTAGCCATGTAGTAGCCCCCTGTAGCCAGACAGAAGTCCATGTAGCCAGGTAGTAGCCCCCTATAGCCAGGTAGTAGCCCCCTATAGCCAGGTAGTAACCCCTGTAATAGCCCCTAGAGCCAAGTAGTAGCACCCTATAGCCAGGTAGTAGCCCCTGTAGCCAGGTTGCAGTCCCTTATAGCCAAGCAGGTGCTCCTATAGTCAGGTAGTGTCCCTTAAGCCAGATAGATGCCCCTATAGCCAAGTAGATGCCCCTATAGCCAGGTAGATGCCCCCTTACAGCCAGGTAGCAGCTAATGATAATAAAATTTGAAAAAAAGTACTCACCTCATGTCCAGATCCGGAAGCTGCTGAGCAGTGTAAGCGGCATGACGTCATCACGCCACATACGCCATCACACAGCTCCCAGGAATCTCTTGGGCCGTGCACAGGCTGCCGGCTTAGGAGATTCCAGCGTCGCAGGGGCGTGGTGAAAGCTGTGCGCCCCCTGTGATGCTGATACATACAGAGGAGGAGGCAGGACGGATCCCTCCTGCCACCTCCCTGTAGCAGCAGCTGCACAGCGAGTGTGCAGCTGCGTACTCTGTGCGGCGTTTTACAACGGCCCTGCAGAGTCAAGGGCTAATGCGCTAATCTGCAGGCGTGCGAGGTGGGTGGGCGGCCACGGCGCCCCTCTCAGGTGAGTGGAGCCTCTGCACCATGGGCAATCGCCCGTATCTAGGAACGGCCCTGGTTACATACCCTGGTGCTTAAATGTTGCAAAGAATTGTTTGTGTTGAAGCAATGCATAGATTTCATTACAGTGGATGTTCCACAAAGAAATTACTGTGCTTCAGTGTTGAATTGGTATGCATGGGATGCAAGGGATAAAACAGGTGCAGATAACTAAAGAGCAGAAGCTCACACACCTCTCCACTAGGGGAGCAACTGAATGTGAAAAAACTGCACATTAAATAAGTACCAAATCACACTAGTATATGAAAAAAACCACAGCATAATACATGGGAAGACTGCACAAATGCAAAAATACCTAATAGGCTATTTGTGTGTCCTAAATGTCAGATGCCTAAAACCAATTTGACTATCTGTAGCCATTCTGAAACGAAAAAATGTTGGATTCTGAATTCTGATTAGTTAGAAATCGGATTAGCTACAATGGAGCTACAATCTTGTTCCACAGCTGGACAAAAGAAAAAAGCGACTTCTATTATGGACACGCCATTTTTGAATAGGGGAATTTCTCAAAATTGATTCGCCCCAAAATCGGGCGAATTTTTTTTTCAAAAAATCGTTTCGAACCCCCAATTTTTTTGCGGGGAATCGTATTTAAAAAAATCTATTTCCCCCTTTTCAGAAAAGGCCGTAAAGGGGCTTTTAAAACATTGGGGGCCATGCTCAAAAATTCATAGAAAGCGGGACTGGTATTTTAAACAATTCTTGGGTTTTAGTATGACACGCAATGAAAAGGCACACTCTTAAATCGCTTAACACTTTTTACTTCTCTGGGCCTTTTCGGGGGCAAAACAAACCAAAAAACTGAAGTGGGGAAAGGAAAACCTGACGGGTAAATGTCAGTTCCCAGCTAGAAAGGGAAACCCAAAAAGAGGGCCCAAAAATCCCACTAAAGCAAAAAAAGAAACGCAAATCCTTTTTCAAAAACAACATATGAAATTCCCCGATTTTACAGAACCCTTTTTTAAACACTGATACACGAGGGGCCCCCCCACCCCCCCCCCAAAGAAAAGGGGAAAAAGGGAAGTTCACAGGTAAATTTTTTTCCTTTTATGTTTACTTTATCAAATTTTGATCCTTTATTTTCTGCTTTCAACTTTGGGCAATAATCCATAGTATTTGCTAAAAGGGCCCAAAAAAAAACAGGGTTTGATCCAAAACCGGGGAAAAAAATAAATTTGGGGGTATTTTTCATGTTTTTCTGGGGTTTTTTTTAAACCACTCCTTCTTTTTGGGTATTTTAATCATCAAAACAATCCTGAAAAGCCAAAAAAGGACCCATGTTTTACCCCTTACGGGTTCCCAAAGACCCCAATTGGTTGGTTTTTTTTCCCTTTTTATTCCTTTTGACAGATGAAAAGAAGGGGGGGAAAACCCAAAAACAAATGGCAACCCTCATAAAGTGGGGGGAGGGGGGAAAACGCATTAGACTTGGGCCCAAAATTAGAAATGGGCCCGTTGAAAGCAGCATGGGGTAAGGGCCCAAGTAGCATAAAAACAAAAAAAAGGAGGTTGGGAACTAAATTTAGTAGTCCACAGAGTGGCAAGTGACTGTTTAGGAGGTGGCAGCAACATGAGTAGGCCACAGAGTGGCACAATGACCTAGTGTGGAGGTGGCAGCAACATGATCAGGCCACAGAGTGGCACAATAACACAGTGTGGAGGTGGCAGCAGCATGAGTAGGCCACAGAGTGGCACAATGACAGATTGTGAAGGTGGCAACAGCATGAGTAGGACACAGAGTGGCACAATGAAGAGATTGCGGAGGTGGCAGCAGCATGAGTAGGCCACAGAGTGGCACAATGACAGATTTTGAAGGTGACAACAGCATGAGTAGGCCACAGAGAGGCACAATGACAGATTGAGGAGTTGGCAGTAGCATGAGTAGGCCATAGAGTGGCATAATGACACAGTGTGGAGGTGGCGGCAGCAAAAGCAGCAGCATGAGGTCGGAGAGTGGCACAATGACAGATTGTGGAGGTGGTAGCAATATGAGGAGGCCACAGATTGGCACAATGACACAATGTGGAGGTGGCGGCAGCAACAGCAGCAGCATCAGGCTGGAGAGTGGCACAATGACAGATTGAGGAGGTGGCGGCAGCATCAGAAGTCTACATAATGGCCTACTGAAGCGTGGGGAGGTGGATGGCGATACATGTCCCTGGTAAAGATGGTGGGTGGTAGATGTAACCGCTGGCAGCAGATGTGTGTCATCAGGCGGGTGGCAGTATCAGAATTAATAGCTGAGGCAGGTAGCCAGAAGAATCCTGACTCATTTCTCAACGTTTTGGTGAGGCGTCATGGCTAATCTAATCTGATGCATCAGGCATTGCTGTGTGGAAATCCTGGCCGATCTATGCCTGATTCATCTTGACAAAGGTGAGTCTCTCCACATTTCGGGTGAACAAGCGAATTCTCCTTGGGGTAACTGTGACCCCTGCCGCACTGAACACCCGCTCTGATGCCACACTACTGGCCAAGCAGGACAGCTTTTTCAGTGCAACCTCGGCAAGTTGTAGCCACAAATCCAGTTTGGCTGCCCAGTAGTCTAGCAGATCTTCTATGTGGGGTGGCAAAGTGCTGTCCAAGTAGGCCACCACCTGCTGGTTCAGGGTTTGCTCCAGGTCCTGCTGCTTCTGCTGGTGAGTAACTTCCTCACTAGGCGGGTGAAGGAAGCTGCTCATCAATGTCTCCAGACTCAGGTTACTGCTGATAGAGCTGACACTGCTCCTAACTCCTGAACCCACCAACAGAAGCCGTGGCAGTGGTACATAAGCCGAGACCCCCCGGTCAGACCGCTTTAGGAGGACATACGCAGATAACAGCGGCCAAAGGGCCCAACTGACTACAATTTGGAAATTTTCCCCCTTTTAAATACTTGAGTTTGTCCTCCCCTCGGGAGGTGAAAAAAAGACTCCCATTTTTGGGCTGGCCAAACGAGGGTCCAACAGCGTGGGGAGCCCGGGAAATCATCCCCCCTCCAATATTGACTGTTTCACTTTCCCCCCCCCAAAAATCAGCATGCACGGGCCATCTGCGCAATTACTCTGATGGACTTCCCCGTCCCCCCATTCCCCCACTATATACGCCACGGTCCCTCTCCCTCTACCTCCCCCCTGCTCCCCCTACTCCTCTTTCTCCTGTCCCCCTGGGCCCAAAAAAACCCCCTTTATTTCAAACCCAAAACCCCCCCGTAAATCCCAAAGTCCTCCTCCTCCCCTTCAGCCCTCAACCCACTCAAATTTGGGCCCTGAATGTTGTCCGTACAAACCCTAAATCCCCCGACCAGACAGATTTTTGACATTGTTCCAGGACATGAAAACCCGTGAATGCAATATTCATCCTGTTAAACCCTGTTTGACTGAAAAAATAACATTTCCTCCTCAAAGGACCCCCGAGCAAAATTTTTGGTTCCACGCATGAGCTGCCCTCAAAATCACAAAAGGGAAATACTCCTTCCGCTTGAATCATCAAAATATCATTAATGGTTTCTCCCTTTTATACAGTCGGGCCCAAAATATGGGGACTGGAATTGCAACAGGTGGAAACATTGCAATCACCCTATGTTGGAGGAGGGCCCTTCTGCCCCTGCAGCTCAAAGGGTGTGCTTGGGGCTGTAGGAAAGGCTGAGGGGCATGCAAAGTTTTCCCGGCCATTTTTAGGGGAAAGTCTTGCCCGATGGGGTAAGAATTGAAAAAACCCTTTGACAATCAGATTGGGAAAATGTGTGGGGCCCTGCAAGGAGCAGCTCATCCCTCCTTTTGGGGCAGCTGTATACCATGTTCCTTCTATTGTCTGTTTACAAAAATTCCCCAAATTTTCCCCTTGTCCACCGGGGAAAGTCACAAATCGATTTTGTGTTTTCATTATGCGGAGGGAGTTCCTTCCCTGTGTGACATTGTTCGCTCCAGGGCAAACCAGGGGTAGAACGCGTACACCGGGCCCTCCCCAAGGGACATGTTGGTTTTAAAAGGGGGAGCACTAAAAACCTGGGGGGGCTAAGGTGGGGGGGAGGAGGAGGCCCCAAAATTGGGGTTTGGATCAGCAATTTTTACAACGTGGAGGAGAAAAACGGTTTTTCCCCCCTTTTTCCCCCAAATTTCTGGTCTGGGGTTTGGGGAAGGGAACACATTTTACCCCCAGTGGGCCGTAAAGGACCTTTTACTGTTCCCCGGGCCGTTTGTTACAGCTTTCCCCATGTCCCCCCGCTGCTGTTATTTTTGGGAAAACACCCACAGAACCCCAAGGACTGGCTCAAGGACTGGTCCAAACCCTTTTAAAACAAAATAAATTTTGAGGGGTGGCTTACGCCTTTTTCCCCCAAAAGGGCCGCTTGGAAAAACTCTTTCCCCCCTCAGCTCAGCAAAAACCATCAGGGTTTTCCCAAACAGTGGGAGAAATCCACCACTTTTGGAAAATTTGGGACGCATTTCAAACCCCTTGGAAAAGGGGCACTTTACTATTGCCCCATAGGATGGTTGGATGCATTCTGCTGTCCTCTTGGGGGAAACCCCATGAACCCACTGGGGGCCCCCCCATGAGTTTGGGGAGGAGCAGGAGATCCCGGGCTGGTAATGATGGGAATTTACAAAACCCGGGCCCCTTTCGGCAAAGGTTGGGGGGGCCTTTAAATGCCTGAAATTTATGCATTCACTAAGGGGCGCTTTCTGTGCTGCAGCCCGGAGGGGCCATCACATTTGAGACACGTTTCCGCCCCCGGCCAAAATGGATGGTGACCCCTGCATATTTTACGCAGGGCCCGTGGTGCCAATGTTAGGTCCTGGCCACACTTCCCTTTTCTGCCCACAATTCCCCCATAAAAGCCATGTTCGCCTCCCTTTCCCTTTTCTTGGGGGAAAAAAAATGCCACACGCCAAGTTTGCTGATTTTACCACCAACCCCTCCTTTCACTGACTGACTGGGTTTCTACCTGCTGCCTTTGGTGAAACCCCCGCTCCCTACTTTCTTAAACCGGGAAATGACCTGCCCAAAGCGGGTGGTCTACCTCCCTGGCCGGGTTTTTCTCCCCCCCTTTTTTTTTGGGACTGCGGCCACCCTGCTGACCTCTCAGCCACACTACCGGCTTTTCCCGGCCTGAAGCCCCCAAACTCGGGCCCTCTTTCTCCCCCAAAAATGAGAACCCTTTCCTCCCCGGGTCCCAAAGGGGCGATTTGGCTACATTTGTCATCGATTAGTGTTTTTCCCGGCAAATGCTGTCCTCCTCAATGGGCTCCCGGGGTACAGAGGGCCCGGGCCCCTCACAACATAACCCCCCATTTTCCCCCTCCTTTTTAATATTTTTTAAAAAAGGGTGCCTTACAAACCCCGTTCTGCAAGAAGCCGTGGGGTGTCTGTCCCCATCTCTTTTTCTGCCAATATCTTTTTGACCCGCCTCCAAAAATGTTTTGGTTTCCCCGATGGGATAGGGGGTGCAACCCAGATCACATAGTAAATTCTCTGGGTCAGGGAACCCGAACGGGGCAAGGGGGTGGTTGAGGACAGGTTTGGGGGGGCCCCTGAACCCCGCCCCCGGCCCCTCCCAAATAAAAAGGTTTTTCCCGGGTGAACCCACCGACCCCTTGGCTGGGGTTTTTTAGATATCAACATGGAAGAAGTGGGGTGACCTAGTCGACCATTCAAGAACCGTGGGTTGATGGTCAACGTTGTAATGCCGAGCAACGAGGTAGGGTTCCGGAATACCAGGCGTAGTTACGGTCAGAAGAAAACGGACTCCAACACCAGTTCAACAAACCCTATAGTTTACTGCAACTTTTTGAATAGCATTGTGAACATAAAATCCCAAACTACACATGGGGTTACAAAAGTGTATCCATGGCCCTGTTGCACACAGGACGCCGCTGAGGAGTTGTGTCCTCTGGATGCCTACGATCAGTTTACTCTTATCATGGGGTTCAGAAAGGCCGATACTACCGCTTCTTTTAATAACCATATAGGACCAGGAACATATAGTGTGTGCGTGCTGTTCTAATAAAGCGTGCGAGCAGGTGGGGCTCAGCACGCTTTCAATTTATCCAGTCTTACCCGCTATCCCCAGGACATATTACAACTTTAATTCAGATCCGCTCGAATGCGAAAACGGTTTGCATAAATTAACAGTGCTATAACTCAAGCCCAATCCTATTGTACCAATCGGAGGCGCTAGTTGGATTATAAATCCTTGGCCTGATAAACCAAAATCTGTCTAACTAGTCTAACAGGCTGCTCATCAGTCTCCTAGTTTTGTTGGCGTGCAGGGTATACTTTTCAAGGCTGCTGCTGCTGCATCTGGGGTGATGATCCCTGGCTGTTGAAGTCGGCATCAAGATGTAGTCGAGTCTTTATCTCAGTCTCTCATTTGCCTGAGTGTCTTTCCTTTGTGGGTATTTCTTGAACAGCTTCAAGTGGCGACACAGGTACACTTCACTCTCATCTTTTGGGGTTTCACACTTTTGAGCACCAAACGGTTTGCAGGAGGAAAGCCCAGTTCAATTCCTTTTTTTCCCCAGACCAGCATTCTGTTCCTCCTGCCTTCTCGTTGTCTTTTCGTGGTCTTACCCAAATATTGGTGCTCCCTCATGCATCCAGTACACATTCTCTAGTTCACTTGTCTATCATTTGCATGCATACAGTTTCCTAAGACTGTGGCTGATCTTGACTGGCAAACACCTGAATGCATGCAGATTTGCTTTACATTAATATGGTACACACATATGTTTTTACTGTGTAATTTCTATGCTCAGGCTGTTCCCCACTACCCAACCATACCTCCCCACTAGAAGTTGGCGTCCTCCGACTAACCCTCCCCACCACAAACTCGTCTTGCGCATAGCGCTGGGGAGGTACACCAGTTGTTGGACTGGGTGTCCTACGTGGGGCAATAGGCTCAGGGGCTCTGGCGCATCTCCTGGGGGGAGACTGTGACTGCCCAGTCTCTTCTATGTGGCAAGCGGGGACTCAGATGGTACACTCAGTGGACACCGAAACTGTTACAGTCCGCCATATTCCTCAACTTAAGGGAGGATCTGGACAAGGGGTAGCGTAGCTCGGGCGTTAGTTTACAGGCACTTCATATTAATCCTCGCGCTCTTCAAATATTTACTGTGCAGATTTCGTGACCGGCCACCTGTCCCTTTTGGTTCTACGCGTAGGACTGGATGGAGGGTCACCCTTTCTCTTGTCAACACTTTGGAACTGTATCCAACCTCCCATCCAACTGCCCTGATGGCCTATTAAGCCCTGGACCTTGTCCCGATCATAGGGGGCAAAACCTGTCTTCTGCACAGGCCGGGGTTTGGAAGCACCACCTGTTTCAGTACGCTATCTACAAACTTTGTGAACTATCCGCCAGTCGGCGGCGGGTGTTCCAGGGGCCCAGGCCGTTAGGTATGGTTCGGTTGGTGGTTTCTGTCGGTACTGGCATCGTGGGAGTTCCCTCAATCTTCTCGAACCGGTCTCCCGAAACATCAGAATGTGCTGGGTGTTAATCCCTGGTACTGTGCACCCTATTGTTGTAGGTCCCTACTCCCATCAGCTCAGGCAGGTACTCAGGCCACCTATCCTTCTGGCTGTCCTCATAAAGTCACGGCAGCATCATGGATATGGGGGCGGGTTATAAACCGTCTCACAAGCTCGTTCCAATGCGGAGGATACGGGCGTAGTTCAGGAATCGCTCAATACCCATACAACTGTACAGTTGCTCATTATTGCACCCTTGGTTACATGTCCCACTGGTCGAACTGTATCCTCTGTGGCACCCCTAACCACCCTGTATAAAGGCTTGCAGTACCGCTTCGCTGCTGTCTCTGCTGCTCTGAATCCTCCTTGTGGGTACAAGACACCGATACTTAGTGAAATAGGTCTGTCATGTCCACTCAGTACGAGAATGCCTGGAGGTTAAGAGTACCCATCTGCACATAGTCAATCTTCAATAGCTATTAGGGGTGCGATGTACCGGATGGTGCTGAATCCGGGAGCCCGCTAGTTCAGGGCTTCTTACTTGTAACCCTACAGGTACGACACTTGAGGCATGCTTCAGACACCTTGCTTAACTAGTCAGGGCAGTACATAGTCGTTGAAGCCACTTATAGGATTTTGTTCACTTCCAAATGGTGCTGATTCTCTCATGAGATTCCCGAGCAGCTCTGCGTCCCAATGACATCGGGGGATAACAATATGGTGTCGGTGGTGCTGCAACTCTGATTGTAAGTAGATGGTCGGTCACAGGAGACCCTGGGAAACATTCGGCTTATCCCACTGCCTTATACAGCTTGTTGCCCCTCCTGGGATCTGCTGGGCCATGCTCTTCATGGCCTGGCGGCCATACCCGAGACCGTCCCACCCCTTCCCTTCCGTTTATCTGTGCAACCATCTTGGACCCTCTGCCATCAGCCACTGTCTTTTCCAACACCTCATCGCTCATCCCAGACGGCCACCCCACTTGAGGTGGTGCCACGTCACTTGGAACATGGTAACCGACCAAGGTCGGGCATTTCAGTGTCCTTCTAACTCTTCGTCAACACTGTGAGATGGTAGCTAACTGGGAACCCGAGAGAGGGGGCATCGGGCATT
The DNA here is from genome assembly GCA_025379985.1 of Phyllomedusa bahiana. Taxonomy (NCBI): domain Eukaryota; kingdom Metazoa; phylum Chordata; class Amphibia; order Anura; family Hylidae; genus Phyllomedusa; species Phyllomedusa bahiana. Next base: position 28,683 of record JAODAL010014685.1, read on the forward strand.
ACCCATTTTCTCACTGAAACGGAATTTAATGTGGTATGGTACTCTTGAGAGTCGGGCAACCTTCTCTGTAAGGGCTCAAGCTTAGCTTTCTCACAAATGTGCCAATGTTTGTTGTCCGTCATGCTCACGGTCACCTCTGCTACCTGTCAGGTTACTCTGCAATTCTTTCTGTCATGGCCCTACCCAGGTCCAATTGTTCAACTTAAAGGAAAACTATAAGTTGTCAGGGATTGCGCTCATGACTCTCCTCAAAGACCGACCTGGCATGGCTATTATCTCTCTCTCGCCATTCCTGGACCTGGGACAGCACGGCTACCACAACCCATGTAGACTCCCTCTGTTACAACTGAAAGGGAGTATGACCGTGCTAGGCATGAATCGGAGCAATGTCAGTGCCTCTTTCTCGGTGTCAAAAGCTTTTTGCTGCGTGGTCCCCATCTCCAATAGGGCGATTCTTGGGGCCCAAAGCCGTACCTCCTCACTAGCTCATTTAAGGGGATCTGTCAAGTTGAGCGAAAGCGGGGTATAAACCTTCAGGTAATATTCCGGCACCCACAGTCCAGGAATGCTTGTACCTATCGTTGTGTTTACACGGACTGAGGACACATTTGAAACTCTGCCTTCCACCTTACTTGGGGGGCCATGCTGATACCCCCTCCGAGGTGACCAATGCCCATGTACTCTATCCGCTGTATGAAGGAGGTGAAACTTCTTCAGGCTTGATTCTTGAGCCCGTGGTCCGTAGTCAGTTCCAGGACCTGCTCCCGCAGTTTCTTAAGAAGGTCTTCTATAGGGTAGTTCCAGAAACACACTTAATCGTCCAGTTTAGATCAGCACTGATCAATGTTAAGATACCCCAGGACAGTGATCAATCAGCCTTTGGAATGTCCCTGGTGCATTAGACAGGCCAATATGCATTCGATGAAGTCCCATAGAGCACCCGCATAGGTAGATTATTAGGCTGTATTTGCCCTGTCCTTCTTAGCCACGGGAACCTGCAAGTTATCCGCTGGACATGTTATGAGTCGAGGTAAATCGTGACATGACCTAGAGCAGACAGTGATTTCTTCTAATCCGTTGGCAGTGGATAGGAATCACCGAACAGGTTCTGGGCATTCAGCTTTCGGTTTATTACACAGAACTTGAGACTTCCATCTTTTTTTCGCACCAAGACCATCCGGCACAGCCAGAGGACTTGACTCTCTTGGATCTCCCGTTTCTACCAGCATGCTGGCCACCATATCTTTCACTTCCTGGTACATCTTGGGTGGGGTTTTGCTGGTGGTACTTTCTCTGATGGGGCATAGCATTGCCCGTAAGGGATTTCGTTGCTCAATGGAAGAAGCACACCCTGAAGTCTTCATCATGTCTTGAGAACGACCTCCTGAAATTCCAAATGGTAACTTCCAGCTATCTGGTGTTGCCCTGGAGTAAGATGCCCTGAGGTCAACCACCAATTTGGGCCAATGATTCACTCGACCATTCCATTTCCGCTGTTGGACGTTAACTCTGGGGGACCCCTACTGCATAGGTCAGGCTGACCTCTTGTCAGGCAAGTAGCGTAAAGTAACTACGCCTGGAAGATATCTTCTCCCGGGGATACGTAGACTTCAGCTATACAGAATATTTGTGTGAATGGTTAACTCGCTGTCCATGCCATTGAGGCATCTCACAGGTACACATCCCATTTTTCAACAGGTGGCAAGGGCCGATCTACCCAGTGGCTGGTTCTGTAGCTCCTTCCTGTGAGACCTGGTTCAATCAAGACTTCCGCCCATTTCTACTTCCGTCCGGCTACCTACACGGCATCATCAATACCTGTCTCGTGTCGTGGAGGGTTCTTGATTCAGGGCTTTCGATCAGGCACCTTCTCCTGCACCTGTGGGCGACCGGTTGTGGGGCCTCTTTCTGCTGACTGATGTCAATCCACCAATAAAAAAAAATAAAAATAAAATAAAATATATAATATAATAATATGTCTTGTGGACCTTCTGAGTCGGCAGGCGGCGTGGTGGACCGCATGCCCCTTTATCTTGGTCCTCTTTAGCGTCTTGTGTGGTGATACCATAGGTTATGAGCACTTTCATACACAGTGTAATTACCATCCAACCGGCGAGCTGGGTGTTCCTACTAGCTCCTCTACTGCTTGCCGATGTCTTGCCCCAAAAGTCGGACTTGGCATCCCAGACTATCCCTTGCACGGTCCATTTCACTTTTTGGCTGCTGTCAGCCTAATTGGACTCATTGCCAATTCTTATGGCTCCATACATGTGCCTAAAGTGTAGCTCAAAGAACTCCATGGGCAACAGGGTGCACTCTGACCCATGTTATAACTAGGGCATCGTACTTCTGGCCTTATAACTGGCTTCCATAACGGGACTACTGGCTGCTAAGAGGTCTTGCTACTCTAGTATGGGCTGCAGCTTCTGTCGCACCGCCTCTGGGCTGCCCGGACTACTGCGGCGTCGGTATTTAACCTGGACTTGCCCTACCTGTTCAAGACACTCTCTGGCGTTGTGGCATACTGTTGGCAAGCCCTCAGCAGAGAGGCCCCCTAGTTCTCCGATGCGCCTGATGGAAGCCACCTTGCAGTGGGTCCCGCTGTGAGTTGTCCTGAAATGGGGCTGTGGGAAAGTGAGGTCACTTCTGAAAATTGTTACGTTTCTGCCTTCATCTGGGACACTTCCGACCGTAGTTCTCTATATACTCTGTCAGCAAAACTGGACAACATTGTTTATAGACCCTGAGTCTCCCTTCTTCTGCTGGCTTGGGCTCATTCTGCGGACTTTTACCATTTAGTATGGGTTTCGTCTACTCTCTCCACAGCGGCATATATGCAAACTCTTAAAACGGCCTTGTGGGTTGCCGATCATTCGGGTATTCTCTTGCATTTTGTCTGTATAGGATTTAATTGTACAGTCCCAACAATGAACTTGATCTCTTTGGATTGTAACTTATCCTCTTCTGAAATGCCCCCATGGACCACGGGGTCTTTCCGCCTTCATTCATTTCAAACATTTCATGTAGGGCATTAGGTGTTACTGAATGAGGGGTCCTCTCACCTCTCTTCTGCGGCGGTTGAAGTAGGGTTCGGAGGTGCACTACCTTGGCAACGCCGCCCCCCCCTGGGCCTCCTTCCTGGCAGGGAGAATATTTTCTCCAAGTGTGTCCCTCTCGGACTAGGGCCCGTTACCCAAATTACTGCTGGTCTAACGTGCCCCCCTCTAAGGGGCCCAAGGGCTATCTCGCCCTTAAGTTCTGGAGCTAGGGTTAACATATTTTACTGCATTCGCACATTTCTGTCTGTCCTGCAGTGTCATGATTGTTTCCATCAAATTTGGGGACCCTACAGGAAACATAACTAACTTGGGCGGGCAATCCATGGGGACACACATGAACTTGGGCTCTGGGCCGGCGCCAGTGACGGTCCGGGGGAAAGACCTCTCCGTCGCATCCCCGGCCATAACGGGCGATGTATCCTGCCTGCTTCGCCAAGGTTGTAAGCCGGAGCACGTAGGTAGGGTGTTCCGGAATAGCGAAGTTTCTACGGACGAAGGAAAACGACTCCAGCACCTAGTTCAACAAACCATAGCTTATGAAATTTAAGAAAAGCATTGTGAACAAATCCCCTGAAACATCACATGTACAATGTGGTAACCAAGGCCCCTGTGCCTCACAGCGCGCCGCCGAGAGTGTGTCCTCTGGTTGACACGATATGTGTTACCTATCATGGGGTTCAGAAAGCCGAACACCCGCTACCTTTAAATACCATACATTGGACAGGAACAATCGTGGTGTGGTGCTGTTCAAAAGCGGTGCGGCGGTGGGGCACAGACGCTTACCAATTTAACCATGCTCTTACCCGCTTTCCCCAGCATATACACATATTTTTGTTGTTAATCTGTATCCGTAACATTGCGAAACCGGTTGCATTAAATATTCAGTGCTATAACAAGCCCCATCCAATGTCACCGAAATCAGGAGGCGTAGTTGGATATAAAAACTATGGCCTGAACCAAATTGTCTAACTAGACTAACAGGCCTGCTACACAGTCCTTGTTTTGTTGGCATGCACGTTCTTTGACCCGGGTATACCTTTTCTATGGCGGCAGTTGCTGCTCTGGGGTGATGATCCATGCTGTTGAAGTCGGCATCGTAGATGTTAGTCGCTTCTCTCAGTCTCTGCTGAGTGTTCTTTCCTTTGGGGGTCTTTCTTTGATAACAAGCTTCAGTGCTAACAGTTTAAACTTCCTCTCTTTGGGGGGTTCTCACACTTTGTTGAGACCAAAACGGAGCAGGGAAAGCCAGTCACTCTTCAGCCAGCATCTGGTTCCCTCCTGCCTTCTCTTTGTCTTTCTTGTTCTTCCCAGAAATGGACGCCATCCTCCCTCATGCCTCCAGTTCACATGTCTCTAGTCTCTTGTCTATCATTTTGCATGCAAACAGTTTCCAGGGACAGTAGGCATCTTGTGGCCAAACACCAGAATGTACCCAACATGTATGCTTTTAATATATAAGTCTATCTTTTGATTTTACTGAGTAAATACAAGCGGCTGTTCCCATCTTAAACACTCACTTGCACTGCTGTGCCACCCCTGCTGACTCGTCGGCCAACACTACCACTTGCTGGCTGTTTGACGCATGCTGTGGCCCTCTTCTCCCGTCGATAATGTTGAAGACTTGCTCACTCGGCTCCCTGTGCGATCGGTACATTGTCATCGATTAGTTGTTTGCTCCGTACTGCTGTCCACACTCCTCAATGGTCCTCGGTCGTAAAGAGCCTGACCACTCACAACTTAAACCACCCAAGTCCACTCTCCACCCATCACAATACTGGCTGCCTTCTGCAAGGGCAGTGGATGTCTGTCCATCTGTTTGATGCCAAGTATCTGCTGACTGCCTCAAAATGTTTTTCCTGATGTATAAGTGGTGTGCAGAGCCCAGACCACATAGTTGTGCTCTGGCTCAGGGAAGCCGAACGGGACAGAGGCGGTTGAGGACAGGTGTAGGCCCATGACACTGGCCCCGGGCCATGCCAACTAATAGGTGGGGTATGATGATCCCACGTACTCTTGGACTGGGGGTTGTCAGATGTCACTACATGGACATAATGTGGCTGAACTAGTCGACCATTCAAGGGAACTGTTGGGTTGCTGGTTAACACACGGCTGCTAGAGTATGACTCCTGTAGCTCTGGCCTCGACACGAGTCACCCTGCTGCACGAGTCCCATGATCACTGTGCTGCAACCTGTGGCCTGCTCCAGGATATCCATTGTGCCTGGCCACTCGCATGTGAAGGGTTTGCCAACCTCGCTGTCTGTCTTACTGTTTGTTCTAATATTTTACAATTCAACATATACTTTGTTAATGAAGATGTCTGTATATGATAAATACACACACTGGATTTGACTCAGAATACCCCACAAACAGAGGATAAATTCACTCTTGGGCACAGAATAAAATACCCTACAGAATGAACGTGATGGATTTCAGGTATGTATGGGGCAGAAATACACACCCTGGATTTGGCTCAGAATACCCCACAAACAGAGGATAAATTGACACACACTTATGAAGGTCTTTCACCCCAGTAGCTCAAAAATCGGAAGTATTTTGCACAGAGTGCAATCTAGTGCTGCTACAGCCAGATGCTTGTGCATAAGAGACAAAGTGAGAAGTGGCAGAATTTAACATGACTGCCGTATTTATAGGGCTGTGACATCACAGAAGCTGGCTGCTGATTGGCTGCATGTCAGCACCTGTCATTGAGGATGTTCCTTTCTTCCTCCCATAGTTCTCTGCCCCATGTCACGTCATGTACCATGAACTTCGGCTTTGTTCAGAAGCTAATTTTCCCTGAAATCCTAAACGACCTCCACTTCGTTAGAATTGATTCACTCATCCCTAGTTATATTCCTAGTGGAAAAAGAGGAATTGGAAGTCTTTTTTTTTTTTTTGCAGATTTTTAAATATATAGGAGACAAGAGAGCTTTTATCTTGGCATATCACCTCAGAATTGATAGGGTCTTTGGGGAACTTTCAGCAATGAAGATTATTTTCATTCTCATTTTACTGATGAAGGGAAGAAGCTTCATTCCTTTTCCTATGTTTTATAAAATCATCTGAATACTACTTTGGAAACATTAGATTTCTGATTTCTGTTTTCGTGTTTATTGCGTCCTTTTTTGCAATTATATTTCCGTCTTCAAATGTTGCAATCATCTAAAATCCTCTGATGTTATGTGTTTTTCTCATTTCTTGGATGTTGTAAAGCTAAATTTAAAAAATGTAACAAAAAATCCCTTTGATTTGAAGAAATGTTTACACACATGCAAAACAAGAAAATATATAGTCAAGGTGTAAAGTGTATAAACATTCCATACATATATAAGTCCATACAAGGACAAAATCACCAAATCGAGAGAGAAGCAAAACCACTCTTCCGAGAAAAATAACATAAAATCCACTAGCATAAAGGCTTAGATGATATCTAGCAAACAGTGAATACCCCCTCCCTCCAAAAAAAAAACTTTGCAATATTTTAGATGGGACCCTCATACCCCAAAAAGGAAGAGGGTTCAGATTTATAGCAGATTCTCATCTGAACTGAGATCAACTTTCTATTTGTAGATGGGTATCACAGTTTTGATTGTGAGCTAGAAGCCTCGGATTTCCATTTATACTATCAGCAGCTGAAATGCTCTATGAAATAATTCATACATTTAGGGCGACATGAAGGCCCGCCAACAGAAATTTCAGGGCCCCATAAAGCTGAAGCACCTGGGTCCCCCCTGTAAATCCCGCCCCCATCAACCGGATACCCCGTCCCCAGCAACCCGATAACCCGCCCCCAGCAAAAAAAATGGCCTCTAGGATATAAATGCGCCCATTTTACCACATAATACAGTATGCAAAAAAGAACTATATTGTATAGAACTATACCAAGTGAGTCACATATCTGTCTGTCTCACATATCTGTCAATCTAGCATATCACACATGGCTAAGTAGCTCCATCCATATCCCCCTGTACCTACATACAATATCCCCCACCACGTTTCCCTTGGTCACACCCCTCACCACCTTCTAAAATAATCACCAGCAAGAAAGTAAAAGTGTAACTCCTATCACAGGGGCAGGTGTTCCCACTTTTAAAATCCGGTACACATGTACACTGTCACTATACTAACGCCGCTGTAACCTACACCACCGCCATATAGAGAACACATAGTGATCTGACACCAGCTCGGGTCACATCACAGTGAATACAGCACTGATCCAGTAAAGAAGTAAAATAACCCCTGACATCAGGGACTCACCTGAGACGTCTTATCTGATGAGTCGTTCTCTTCTCTCGAGTCGTTCTTTTTCCCTTCCCTTCTGCATCCGTTCGACGCCGTCATGATGACTTGTCCTGGCCATCACTCACCCCTGCAGAATTTACACACAAATATCTTAGAATCCTCACTTTTCCAGCATCTCTGGGTACAAGCCATAACTTAGAGGTATAGTATCATAAGGGGTTGGAGGGTGGGGAGAGAACTGACACCTGGAGATAATGCTACAAATCAGGGCTGCTCCACTCACAATTATATTACCAGGTTGGCAGTCAAGACGCTAGGTAGGTTGGCAAATGGGCCGGGCCCCAGGTAATTAGACAGGCACTATTTAGGTAGGTAGACACCCGCTGGATAAGTTGCTAGGCCTGCCCTAGGTAGGTTGGTGGGTACCTAGCCATGGGTGGGTAGGTAAATAGCCCACAGGTAGATAAGCAGGCCCCTTTAGGTAGTATACAGGTAGTTAGGAGCCTCCTTTAGCTAGTGTGCATGAAGTCGGGGCCTCCTTTAGCTAGTGTGCAGGTAGAGTCCCCTTTAGTTTGTAGGTAGTTAGGGCCCCTTTAGCTAGTTTGTTGGTAGTCAGGGCCCCCTTTGGCTTGTAGGCAGTAAGGGCCCCCTTTAGTTTGTAGGTAGCCAGGGCCCTCTTTATGTTTAAGTAGAGTCAGGGCCCTCTTTGTGTTTAAGTAGAATCTGGGCCCTCTTTATGTTTTGGTAGAGTCAGGGCCCTCTTTATGTTTATGTAGAGTCAGGGCCCTCTTTATGTTTATGTAGAGTCAGGGCCCTCTTTATGTTTAGGTAGAGTCAGGGCCCTCTTTATGTTTAAGTAGAGTCAGGGCCCTTTAGTTTAAGTAGATCAGGCCCTCTTTATGTTTAAGTAGAGTCAGGGCCCTGTTTAGGTAGAGTCAGGGGCCCCCTTTAGGGTTAGGCAGAGTCAGGGGCCCCCTTGAGGGTTAGGTAGAGTCAGGGGCCCCCAATAAGGTTAGGCAGAGTCAGGGCCCACTTTAGGGTTAGGCAGCGCCAGGGCCCCTTTTCCCTTCAGGCAGAGTCCGGGCCCCCTTTAGATTTAGGCAGAGTCAGGGCCCCCTTTAGTTTTAGGCAGAGTCAGGGCCCCCTTTAGGGTTAGGCAGAGTCAGGGCCCCCTTTAGGGAGTCAGGGCCCCTTTAGGGTTAGGCAGAGTCAGGGCCCACTTTAGCTTTAGGCAGAGTCAGGGCCCCCTTTAGCTTTAGGCAGAGTCAGGGCCCCTTTTAGGCAGAGTCTTGGCCACCTTTAGCTTTTGGCAGAGTCAATGACCCCTTTATATTTAGGCAGAGTCAGGGCCCCCTTTAGGCAGATTCAGGGCACCTTTAGTTTGTAGGCAGAGTCAGGGCCCCCTTTAGGCAGAGTCAGGGCCCCTTTAGTTTGTAGGCAGAGTCAGGGCCCCCTTTAGGCAGAGTCAGGGCCCCTTTAGTTTGTAGGCAGAGTCAGGGCCCCTTTAGGTTGTAGGCAGAGTCAGGGCCACCTTTAGGCAGAGGCAGGGACCCTTTAGTCAGAGTAGGCCCTTTAGCAGATCAGGGCCCATTTAGTTAGTATGGAAGAGTCAGGGCCCCTTTACTTTGTAGGCAGAGTCAGGGCCCCTTTAGTTTGTAGGCAGAGTCAGGGCCCGCGTTAGGCAGAGTCAGGGCCCCTTTAGTTTGTAGGCAGAGTCAGGGCCCGCGTTAGTCTGAGTAAGTGACCCTTTAGTTATTAGGCAGAGTCAGGGCCCCTTTAGTTTGTAGGCAGAGTCAGGGCCCCTTTAGTTTGTAGGCAGAGTCAGGGCCCCCTTTAGTTTGTAGGAAGAGTCAGGGCCCCCTTTAGGCAGAGTCAGGGCCTGCTTTCTTGTATATATAAAAAAAACAAAAAAAAACACTCACCTGAGCCTCGCTCCCGCTTCTGCTGCTCCCGGGCGCTCCCCGCCGGCTCCTGCCGCCCTGCATAGACTGCGCGGTGATGTGACATCACCGCGCCGCCTACGTCACCAGTAGGGGCCGGCGCGTGGCATGCTGAAGGCCTAACACCTTCAGCCTGCCAGGGAGATCAGCGGAGCGCAGCGCTAGTGGCGCTGTGCTCCGCTGACACCGCGCAGCCCCGGGAGTCGGGGACATTAGTCCCCCACTCCCGGGCCGGTCTCTGAGCACTCAGGACCCAGGGCCCAGACGTTCAGAGACCGTATGCGTGGCCTGGCCCCGGGGAGCGACGGCACTGCCTCCGGGGCCCACAGGAGCTCGGGGCCCACACTGTGGACCAGGCTGAGCCTGGTTCGTTGGCTGCGCCGCCGGGCCCCGCTGTATCATGAGGAATAAGGGGACCTGCTTGCAGTGGGCCCCCTTATTCCACCGGGCCCCATACAGGAGTACCGGCTGTACCCCCTGTATGGCGGCCCTGGCGACATGTATGAATCTCGTAGCACATGTTTTCGCCAGTTTTTTAGTGAAATTTGTGCTTCATGTATGTCGGCGCCCGAGGTGCGCTTATACATGCAGTGAAAAGTCCACCGCGCCTCACCAGTGTGTGAGGCCCAGTGCGGAACTTAAGATTAAGATTCGCCGCCCGAGGAGGTGCGCTCATACACGCGGTGAAAAGTCCACCCTGCCTCGCCAGAGTGTGAGGCACAGTGCGGGACTTAGGCGCAGTGCGGGACTGCGCCTAACATGTATTTCGATTCGAGACAGGCTGAAAAACAGCGAGAAATCATTAACATGTTAGTGAATAGCAAAAAGAGTTGTCTTTCAAATTAATGAATGAATGAATAAAGTGAAAAATCAAAGCTGTCTAAAAGCGAATAAATGTAGTGAAAAAGTTGATCATTTAAAATTAAAGGGAAAATATATAAGATCGCTAAAGAAATCAATCTCAGCTCTCAGCTCCGTGAGGCATGGCGTATGAATCAAAAAAACGTTTTTATTACGTGTAAAACATTATCTGAAAAAGAGCTCAAACCTTCTAAAAAAATACATAAATAAAATCACTTTCCAAACATCAAGAACGGCGCTACATCAGGAATTGCGACATAGAAAATTGCCGGGAAATACAGTAATTCAAATTCTGTAAGCGCTTCTCATTGGTCGACATAAACCAGCCAATCAGAATAGGAGCGATAGTGAACCATTATAACCTATGGAGAAGTATTGACCAATCATTCCACCAATCAAAAGAAAAGGCGGGACAATTCAAAATACAGTAAAAAAGGTAGAAAAGAGCTGAATGGTTGAGCTAGCGGGGGCTTGGCTATTCCGGCCAATCAGAGCGCAAGCTACTTTGTCCCATTGTAGTCAATGGAGAGATCGGGGCAGTGAAATCTCAGCGCCGTGCGGCATGGAGTATTAGTAAATAAATCGTTTTTATTAAGTGTAAAACATTCTCTGTAAAAGAGCTAAAACCTTCTATAAACATAAATCAATCAAATCCCTAACAGCGCGTTTGTCGCCGAGACCGGCGCTATATCAGGAATTGCGATATCGAAAATAGCCGGGAAATACAGTAATTCAAATTCTGTAAGCGCTTCTTATTGGTCGGCAGAAACCAACCAATCAGAATAGGAGCGACAGTGAACCATTATAACCTATGGAGTAGTGTTGACCAATCAAATGAAACGGAGGGACAGTTCAAAATACAGTTAAAAAGGCAGAAAAGAGCTGATTGGTTGAGCCCAGGCGGCAGATATGAATCCACCAATCATATGTATTGCGTCTATTTTGAGTGGAGCAAGAACGGCGCGATAGAAGGACGCCCTAAAAGTTATTACTGTCTATGGGAAATGGTCTAGTACTGTGATTGGTTGGGGGGAAGAGGGGCTCATCCTGCTTAGCCAATCAGCAGCTGAGCTACCTTCTCATAGAGTTCTATGGGGAAAAGAAATGCAGAGCGAGCACTGTTTGTGATTGGCTAAGTTAAAAGAGGCGCGGTTATTTGGACCAATGGGAGAGCGAGCGACGCTCTTATGGATTTTCTAATGCAAACTATAATAAAACTGTACATGCCCGAAATCAAATGATAAGACTCACGAAGTTGTACGATCTCTATATAAAATGAACAATAATATGGGGAAACGAAAATAAACAAATAAAAATGAATTCTGCCTGTCGGAGCTGGCGAGCGCTGCAATGCGCCGCACTTTGCCGAACCGCGATCATACATGCCTCGGAGTTTTCGAATGAGCCGCGTCCCGCCCCAGAACGCCCACACCGCGCCCACAGCACGCCCCTTCATGTTAGGTGAATCCGAAAGTGGCGAAGGCTGCGCCTAACATCACATCCCTGCGTCCGACAGGGGATTCGGATCGGTGAGCTGCAGTTTTCGCCAGAAAACAGGTGCAACTCCCGATCATACATGTCGCCCTCAGTGTTTAGCAGTGTTTCTCAGTGCCTGTAGAGCTGCTGATTCGTTTCTGTGTGTTTGCAAAACTTTGGAGTTGCCAGGGTGTAAAAAGATGTACTTATTTATGTAAACTGATGCATTTTATGTAAATACATACCAATATAAGACACTGCTTTATGGATGATACCTCTAAATAATGGTCATGCAGTTACCAAAAGCCTCCACTATACAGGGAACAATAGTATCACCATACCTTCGATTACACTGCTTAAGGTGCTTTCACACAGCGCAGTTTTGGTGCAGTTTTAAGTGTGCTCTAATTAACCTGCCTTTATTACCAGCAAGCTTCTTTCAGTTGTTTAAATTGTTCAGAAAGGTGTTTCAAGTAAATAATCCATTACTGTGTTTTACGTCTCGTGGATTACAAACACACTAATTGATTACTCACTTTAGATAAGTGATAAAAGCTTGCTGTTAATAATGCAGTTTAATTGGAGCGCAGATAAAATTGAACCAATACTGCGCTGTGTGAAAGCACCCTTAGGGTGCTTTCACACAGCGCAGTTTTTGTGCAGTTTTAACTGAGCTCCAATTATGTGCCTTTTATTACCAGCAAGCTTCTTTCAGTTGTCTAAATTTTTTAGAAAGGTGTTTCAAGTAAGTAATCAATTACTGTTTGAAGTCTTGTGGAATATAAACACACTAATTGATTACTGGCTTTCCAAACATTTTAGATAAGTGAATAAAGCTTGCTGGTGATAATGCAGTTTTATTGGAGCGCAGTTAAAACTGCACAAAAACTGCACTATGTGAAAGCAGCCTAATGGATAAGACACCCCTGCTGCTGTCACTTACTAATCAGGTGTGCACAGGTGTAAGTGGTAAAATGGGGCAGATTCTATAGTACAATCGGTCAAATAAAAGAGAAAGATATGACACACCTCTGATTCTAGAACCAGACGAGTGGTGTTTTTTCTGGACAGAAATGCATGTTACCATAGGTAAATCTGCAATGACAAATATGCACCAAATCATGTAGATAGTAGTGTAAGTTGGTATAAATTTGTTGTGCATTTTAAGAGTGGAATATGTAAATTTTAATTAGGAAAGGGTGATGAAAATACACAATTGTGGATTTTTCAGCAAACCCCTTTCGATAATATTTAATTCCAGGTTTTTGAACATTTTGTACATTTTGACTTGCCATTAAAACTATGGTATGTACAGTTAGTTGCAAATGTATTCATACCCCTTGAACTGCTCCTCATTTTAAAATGTTACAGCCACAAACTTAAATGTATTTTATTGATATTCTATGTTATAGAGCAACACAAAAAAACAAATCTTTGTGAAGTGTAATGGAAATTATACGAGCTTTTTCAAACGATTGTAAATTAAAAAGCTGAAAAGTGTAGCGAGCATATGCATTCAGCCCTCCGAGTCAATGCTTTATAGGACAACCGTTAGGCTAGGTTCACACGGTGTATTTGCAGGGCGCAATTACGCCGTGTGGCCGGGGGCGGGGCGTGAGCGGGGGCGGGTGCGTGCGGCCGGCACCTCGTCGGCCCATAGACTTGCATTACCAGCGGCGCGTATACGCCGCTGGTAATTCACATATCAATTATCTCCCCGCCCGGCGGATTCGCCAAGCTGGGAGTGGAGACGTAATCCATCGTTCTCTATGAGCTCTGTGGATTACCGTAATGACTTGGACGTATTCCAGACGTAATTTGCGCACTACGGCGCGTAATTACGGACTGAAATATGTCCAAATTTAAGCCGTGTGAACATGGCCTTAGCTGTAATGACAGCTGCAAGTCTGTAGAGGTCTGTCTCTACCAGCTTTGCATAACAACTAGAAGCTTGAACTTTTGCTCATTCTTCTTTGCAGAATAGCTCGGGCTCAGTCAGATTGGTTGGCGAACATTTGTGAACAGCAGTTTTCAAGTTATGTCACATATTGACAATTGGATTTAGGTCTGGACTTTGGGTCATTTTATCAGATGAATATACTTTGAGGTAAACCATTTCATTGTAGCTTTGGCTGTATGCTTAGGGTCGTTCTACTGGGAGGTCAGCCTACACCACAGTCTCAAGTCTTTTGCAGCCTCTAACAGGTTTTCCTCCAGGATTTACTTGTATTTAGCTCCATCCAACTTCCCATAAACTCTGACCAGATTCCCAGTCCCTGCTGAAGCAAAGCATCCCCACAGCATGATGCCACCACCACCATGGCAATGTTGGTGGCAGCAATGTTGGCTTTACATGTGCAGTATTGGTTTTCCTCCACACATAGGACAACATGTATGAAAACTCTCTCATACTAGACAGTCGTACATCTCCTTTGATTAGTGTAGCATTTGTCAATATGTATCAAAGTATCTCACAGCACTTTATAAATTCTGTCCTGTTGTTAGACACATTTGTGTGCCAAAAAAGTGTCTCAAAAAGTGTCAAACTTTGTCTCAGACTCGCCACTTTGAAATTGGCAAGGATGAGTGCACTATTTTTGCAAAACATTCGGTTGAGACACATTCATAAATGTATCTAATCTTATGAATGTGGTGCAACATGCCGCCCAAGAATTGGCACAGACAAAAGTGTTGAGGATGTCGAACTTGTGCCCGTTTTTGGGACAAGGTCAACAACAGCTTTTTTGTCAGACTTGATGCCAGAAAACTGCCACAGCCCAGATCATACATGTCCCCCATAGCAATTGCCGTTTAGTTAGAAATCTTCAATTGTGGTTTCCTCTGACCAAAGCCCCTTCTTTCACATGTTTTCTAATGGTTTGCTTTCAAAAGTGGCTTTCTTCTTGCCACTCTTCCATAAAGACCAGATTTGTGGAATATATGGCTAATACATGTCTTGTGGACAGATTCTCCCACCTCAGCTGCAGTTCCTCCAGAATGATCCCAGGCCTTTTAGCTGTTTCTTTAAATAGTGGTCCCCTTTCCGGGGCTGTCAGTTTAGGTAGACGGCCATGTCGTGGTAAGTCAGCAGTTGTGCAATATTCCTTCCATTTACGGATGATGGATTGAACATTCCTCTGTGAGATGTTCAATGTTTGAGCTATTTTTTTTAAAACCTAACCCTGAAATATACTTTGCCATAACTTTATAACAGAGCTGTCTGGTGAGTTCCTTAGTTTTGCTACTTGTTCACTAATGTTCCATCACAGAGTAATGTGAACTCCCATAAGAGATAAGATATTAAACTTAACCTTTAATGAAAAAATACAAAAAAATAAAACTTACCTTACAAAACTCCCAAACAAAATAGCCCCTACCTAAATGGGGCAATCGCCTTGAGAAGAGCAACCCCATTCTCTGTCCTTTCCCTGGCTATCCTAGTTTTCCCTCGACTGATAAAAATGATGAAAAGGGAATAAACTGGGACACAAGTTACATTAGGCAACATGGAAGCAAATACTACAAACAATATTGCCACTAATATTGCAACAGATACCTAATATGCAAAGATACAAATATTCAAAATGAAACAGAAAATAAATATGTATCCAGAAATAACCAAGGCCAAATAGAAAAGACCAAATTACTCCAATGTATTCAAAGAAAACTCCTGATCGCTCCAACATGTTTCTCCTCATAACAAAAATGTATACCAGATTCAGAGAAAAGTGTGGTCTTAGTATAAAAATATAGACACAGAAACCTTGATGATGGTCTATAAAATTAGAAGCCACCATAAGGATGTATAACTCATCATGACCTGGGTGTGTCCTGGTAAATAGACATCACCAAAGATGGCATGGCTCCATGAAGTGGAATGTGGTGCCTGTGATACTACATGTGGGAGCACTTGGCAAAATATAAGGACAAAAAAATGCAGCCCCCAATGAACGAACTTCCAAATCTCTATTTTTGGCCTAATAAGTGGTAAACCAAACAGATAGTAAATGCAGAGGCTTAGCGCAACTGCACTAAGGCTGATCTATACAAAACTGGAAAGACCATTAAAACTGCGCAAGCGCGGTAGACACCAGTCTGCCTGCTCACTGTGGTATTGCAATACTATGAAGCGGAACAGTTAAACCAGCATACTTTGTAAAGATATACTGCGAATCGTGCCATGCTATAATATCACATCTGCATACTAAGTACTATTGTGATATCTATTGCAGGCAGCACCCATCAAGTGCATTGAGCCCTGACAAATACATTAAATATCAATGGTGCACAGGGACAGATAAAATGCACAGTAGAACAAAATACCATGGTTACCATGACAAACACTCTGGATTGTTAGAGGTAAGTATGTGTCAATTAATGAAATCACTATATTTACTATTTTGCCATAGGCAAACTTAAACTCTATCAGTTCTCTATCTATTAAACACTAAAACGTAACTTTTATTATATCTAACTCTTAACCTCAATACACACTATTTAAAAACCTGATCTCTATCCTCATCATTTAACCCTTTTTGCTTCTGAAAGAGGGAATAACTCCCTTTCTATCATCAAGTCTGGTGGAACCCCACCAATTAACAGGAGAGCCTTATATCTATAGCAAAGTACTAGCTTCAGTAAGGGATCCCAAGGCAACTACTTGGGCAGTCGTCCCTAATCTCATAGACACAGAACAAATAAGGCCCCCTTGTGCCCACCGTCTGCAGCAGGTGACACTTGTAGACAGAGGTGAGAGATCCAATTTAAAACGTCATGCCTGACCTCGCCGACATGTTTCGCCAGTTAACCTGGCTTTATCAAGGCTTATGTGAAATCATTCACATAAACCAGCATCAACTATATGGGACATAGCCACCATTGATAACAATACAACAAACATGTCTCAAAATGAAAATTATTGTATAATCATCATAGGCTGCTTCATTAACTAATATAAGGAGTCACAATTAGTTGATAAAAAACTTGCTATCACAAACATAGCAATTAAATATGCAAAAAAAAAAATATAATTCCCAACATAATAAAGTTGGTTCATTTTTAAATAAAAGAGGTAAAGGAAATGTTTTCATTTAAGGCAAGTGGGTTAAAGGGGTTGTCTCGCTACAATGATTGGGTTTTAATTTAAAGATCTTTAAAAAACAAGCAGCTTTGCAATATATGTTCATTACAAATGTCCTACTGATTTTGAGCTAGCCCTGTTAGTATTACTACATCAGCTCCTCAAATTTCTATAGCAGCCGACCTGTTGATCCTTATTTTTACTGGCTGTCAGGTCTGAATGGACTCATCACCTTTGAAGACAGGTCGGAGCAGAGAGCCTCTCCGGCACAGAATGCTTCTGGAGGGGGAGGAGGACTCTGGCTTCTGTGTCCTTACTTCCTGGATTAACCCTGTGTGTGCCTGCTTCCTCCTGCTCTCTTTCACAGATAGATGTGACAGCAGTGACCCTGTCTGTTTCTATAATCATGATATGTCTTTGGAACTGTGGACTATACTAATAAATATAAGATCAGGGGGCATGTGAATACTTTATGTTCTCCTGTATTAGGGACAACATCCTGAGTATAGTAACATGCCACCCTTGCATGTTTGCTAGTAGACCTGGCTTTAAGCTAGGCAGTGAAATCATCAGCAACACTTGCATCCTATATGACCATTAGCACACCATTCACACATTACCTCTCTAAAATTTATAGATCACCTCTGCTGCCAACAACTATAGGAGTCACAATAGTGACTTAACAAACCTTGATATCACAAACATAGCCATGTGATGCAATATATAGTAATCAGAACAACATAATAAAGTTGGTTCATTCTTTAAATGAAAGGCTGGGAAATGTTTCATTTAAGTCAAGTGGGTTAAGACATTTCAAGCAATGTATCCACTTGGCTTCTTTTTGAAGCCCCTTATTTTGTTGTACTTCTCATTAAAGGTTAAGCTTTATATCTTATCTCTTGTGAGGGTTCACATTATGATTGATCATTCTGAATTAGTGATAAACCTTCATCTGTAAGACATGATTTGTTTCAAGTCCATGTAATTTAAAAAAATTGGAACTGTGACTCGTCCAATAATGTTCTCTAACAAACCTCTGAGACCTTCACAAAACAGCTGTAGTTATACTGAGAATAAATTACATACAGATGTACTATATTTACTAATTAGATGCCTTCAAAAGGTGCTTTCACACAGCGCAGTTTTGGTGCAGTTTTAACTGCGCTCCAATTAAACTGCATTATTGCCAGCAAGTTTCTTTCACTTATCCAAACTGATTGGAAAGTGAGTAATCCATTAGAGAAACATATATGATCAGGTTTTTCACTTTCTAATGTGCCTAACATGAGGGGGACCTATTTCAGTTTGGTTTGCTGTTAGGTAAAAAAATGTTCAATATTTCTCAGCTTACACCAATGCAATAATAAAAAGTAATTTATTGTAATTATCAAACTATATAAAATTAAATTATTTAAATGTAATAAATTTTTTTATAAAATTAATATAAAAATATATAATATCCCAAAAATATCAAAATATCTCCTATAAAATGCTTTTAAATTTAATAGAATATAAAACTAATTTTACATTAAATAACCCACTGATGTTGTTGTTCAGATTTTTTATTTTTTTATTTTCACTACATTAAATTTGAAATGTATTTTTGTTGCTCTCACCCTTTAGTCTACATACAGCAGAGCCAGCACACCGGAGGTCTGGCTGGGACTTGTGGTTCACCAAGCAAGATCAGTACCATAGTTTCTATTCACTGACATGATATTCTAATGACTTTTCTTTTATTTCCAGCCTATATATGGCCTTTATACATGTTAGGCACATTACTAATGTGGCTAAGTTCCATAATGTGCCTAACACATAGGCGAGGCGCGTCAAACTTTACACGTCATTAATAATCACATATAAACCACTTTCATACATTCAGGCGCATTATACGCTGAAAACAAGACCCGACAATTTACTTCGTAGCGCCTTCTTTCATGCAAGTCTCCCCTAGTGTGTTTGTAATCCACAAGACTTCAAACACAGTAATTGATTACTTACTTTAAACACCTTTCTGAACGATTTAGACAACTGAAAGCAGCTTGCTGGTGATAAAGGGAGTTTAATTGGAGTGTGGTTAAAACTGCACCAAAACTGCGCTGTGTGAAAGCACCCTAAGGCAACAATTTTAAAAATAGCATACGAAAATGTAATAAAACAAAAAACACACAGTACTTATCTCTTAAATTCTCCGCCACTACGACACCAATGCTCCGAAGCTTCCCTGCCAGTTGGGGGATCACCAGGACATCAGCAATGGAGCCTTAGGCTATGTTCACACGGCTTATTTCGGGGCATATTTACGGACGTAATTACGTCCGCAAATACGTCCTGAAATACGTTTCAAAAAAATGAACAAAATTTGATTAGCATTGATTCCAATGTAAAATACGTCTCGGTATTCACACGAGGCGTATTTTCGCAACGTATATTAGGGGGTAAATACGTCCGTAAAATCGATCGTAAAATTAAGTCCCCTGTCACTTATTGAGGTGTATTTCGCAAACATTTAAATCCCCATAGTAAAGAATGGGGATTGTATTTACGACCCGAAATACGAGTCACACTTTGTGACATATTTGAAATAATACGGAATGTAATTTCACAGTAAATTAGTCCGTTAAATTTCCGCCCGAAATAAGCCATGTGAACATAGCCTTAGGGGAATTTATTACATCTGCTGACATTTTTTTTTTACTGGAGTTTATTGTATCATTGCTTCTCATCCAGTCCAACAATGAGAGAAATAAAGTCTTTAAGCTACTCAATTACAGACTAAGAGCTTTAATCATTGCTTTGTTCAATGATGTCAGTCATGTAAGATCAAGTGATGTGACTACGATGAGCTGAGGTCACATAATCAACATAAGTCATGCCTTTGTGAGATTTATGCTAAATCATGTTTAATTATAGCTGGGCCATCACTTAACAGTAATGTGTGCTTGCGTTTTTATCTTGTAAAATGTAATCCCACTAATTAGAACACAGGTCGCATACAGTAGGTTGAAGAGATCTCTTTTTACTTGTCTCATTTTGGAATATAGGACATTTAACTGTTGTATTTCTGACATTCTGGGTTGATTGACCTATTCTGTTATTTTATAAAGTGAGCATTTTAACCAAAATAAGCACAAAAATACAGTAAGGAACACATTTCAACCTAAAATGAAGCTGGAAACACATTTCTGTGAAAAACTCAGAGGATTATGGGAGTCGTGGATTGAGCTGGCTTGCTGCCAAAAGGAGAGCCCTTGACCTAGAATCAGAATCTAAACTGAGTATGAGCAGGAAGCAGCAAAACATAGCAGACCTCATTTATGGATGATACCTAAAGGAAAGGTGGAAGTGTTATCCTTCCAACCCAATCAGAATACACCTAACATTTAGTAGAGTGAAGAAACCAGTGAAGGTGTGGTTTGGCCGGTTACTATGAGCGAAGCCTCATTATTGTTGGTTGAAATATTAAATAAGCCCCGTAATACAAATCATGTTTTCTGCTTTTTTAATATTGAATACAATGCAACTATATGACTTTTCACTTATACGTTTTATAAGCTAGTAATATTTAGTAAAGTGCCAAGAACCAGAGACCTGCAGAGTATTTACAGATATAGGTCTTAAAATTTAAGGTTGTGAACAGCCACCAGTAGGGGGAGCTAAAGAAATTACCACATACTGTTTTATTACTGAGTTCTGTCCATAAATGTTTCCATTCATCCAAAGCTCTTCCTGTGGTGGCTTTAACCCCTTCGCACAAAAGGACATACCAGTACATCCTGATTGCGAATTAATAACTGGCAGGTACACTCTGTAAACTGTCACTGTTTCATAGGAGACAGTGACAGTACCGCTACCACAATTGTTACCGACAGTTGCCTAGAAGACCTCGCCGGCATGGAACCAATCAGAGTGCTCTCGTGTCAGCGATCACTGTCATTGGTTAGTCAGTGCTCAGTGCTTAACCCAGCATCTGTGCCTCTGACAAGCTTATATGCCATTGTGAGCGTGTCAGAGATGGACTGTCAGCTGTAACTGTCTGAAGACGTTATCTCAGCGTGTAAAACACATCAAAAACACCTCCTGATCAACACATCACCAACTCCAGTGACCCCCCAGTTACCTTACCTACCTCCAGATTTGTCCCCTTTTGTGATTCTAATTACTCTCCATTGACCCCCAACACTGACCCCACCTGTGTTCAAAAATCTCCTGTGAACTGTGACCAAAAAGACTGCTCAAACTTATTATTTGATAGGTAGCAATATACCTGCCACCTAGTTTTATTCCTGGGTAGGTAGGATATTTCCCACCGCATATAAAGTGATCAGTGCCCCCTGACCTCCATTGACCCCTGCCAGTGACCGGTGACCAAAAAATCTCTAGTGACTGGTGACCAAAAATCTCCAGTGACCAAAAATCATCAGTGACCGGTGACCAAAAATCTGCAATGACCGGTGACCAAAAATCTCTAGTGACTCGTGACCAAAAATTTCCAGTGACTAGTGACCAAAAATCTCCAGTGACCGGTAACCAAAAATCTTCAGTGACCGGTGACCAAAAATCTACAGTGACTGGTGACCAAAAATCTCCAGTGACCAGCGACCAAAAATCTCCAGTGACTGGTGACCAAAAATCTCAATCGACCGGTGACCAAAAATCTCTAGTGATCGGTGACCAAAAAGTAATTAAAGGGGTTTTGCCACAATCTCATTTCATATCTCCTGCATCCAGCTCTTCAGCTCTGTGTGCTCAAAAGGGGGTGTGTGTGATTTGTTTGAATTGCATATCATGTGACCCAGCAGGATGACATCACCAGGCCTTTCCTTTCTGTAGTCCAAGAAAGGTCTGTTTATGTAAAACATTGTGAGTAGCTCAGATGTCAAGTTTTTGCCTCCAGGCACAAGGGTCCTAGGTTCAAATCCCTGCAGGAACCAAACATGTGTTTTATTTTTTTCTCTTTACCAATGCACATACCTTATTGAGGACGGGAGCACAATGACAGCACCTGGGAGTTGAACACTCAGTAGCTGCCTGAGAGGAGAGGTGATGTCTGAGCATGTCTGACCAGGACTGAGGATCTCTCAGCCTTGTTTGTATCCCCTGTAGATGAGCTGTAAACAATCGATCACTGAAGGAGCAACTAAAACAAAAACGGTGCAGAATTTTTAATAATAATGAATGGTGAAAATGTTTGTTATTTCATTTGCAAGCTTCCCACATCAATTTTACTTCGTGGCAAAACCCCTTTAAGTCCCTAATATTCCATGAGCAGGAACAAGACGCAAATGCATCCAACAGGGACGTTAGTAGACTTGTTCCTGGGCAGCATTTCCCCGCAGAAATACCCCCACTAAAAAAAGAGCCATTTTTCATTTTCTCTGCCCAATGCTAAAGAATTCTGTGTAAAACCTGTGGGCTTAAATACACACTTTACCCCTAGAAAATTCCCTGACAGGTGAAGTTTCCAAAATGGGGTCACTTCTGGGCGGTTTATACTGTACTGATACTTTGAGGGCCATGCAAAAGTCACATAGTGGTCAACTAAGATTACGGCAGAATCAATGCTCTAAAAGCCTAATAGCACTCTCTCCCTTCTGAGCCTCACTGAGTGCCCAAACAGCAATTACTAGCACATGTAGGATATTTCCATTCTTGGGTGAAATTGCCTTACAAATTTTTGGGTGATTTTTCTTCAACATTCCATGTAAAAATGAAAACTTTTGATTTAAAACTGCATTTTGTTGAGAAAAAAAAATGTCATTGCCCAATGCTAAAGAATTCTGTGAAAAACCTATGAAGTTAAAATGCACACTATGCGCCTACATAAATTCCCTGAGGGATGTAATTTCCAAAATGGGGTCACTTCTGAGAGGCTTGTACTGTATTACTACTTTAGCAGCGTTGGAAATGTAACATGGCAGCCAACAAAGATTTAGGCAAAATCAACACTCTAAAAGCCAAATAACACTCTCTCCATTCTGAGCCTTGCTGTATACCAAAACAGCAATTTGTGAATACATGTGGGATATTTCTGTGTTAGGGAGAAATTTGGTTATATATTTCACGTGCAGTCCACAGTTCTACTCTGGAATTTAAAGTCCACATTATAAATTTATAGTGTGGCAAAATGTATTAGAAGGAACCAATTTTTTTTCAGATATCTCTTTTATTAAACCCTTACCATCAACAGACGTATGGGTATGTCCTATTGTTGGTAAGGAACTCCTCCTCCTATGCGCTGTGACCGGAGCAGCCAGGCCTTCCCCTCTCTCTGCCAGCAGAGAGGATGACTAATTAAATCAGTGAGGCCCCACCCCGTGAGCAGGACTTCATTGATTCAAATTGTTCCGCATTCTGCCGTTAGCCAGAAGTTGCGCGGACAGAGAGAGAGGAGGGAGCGGCTCTGGTTACAGCTCAGGAGAAGTGGATAACTCTATGTATATATTAACAGCGACCTCCCAGCCATGTGAGGGGGGGCCTGGCTACTCGGGTACCTACCTCCCTGGCTACCCGGCTATGTACTCACCTACCTCCCTGGCTACCTACCCACCTGCTCCCTTACCTACCTCCCGAACTACCCGGCTAACTATCCACCTACCTCCCTGGCTACCCACCTACCTCCCTGGCTACTTATCCACCTACCTCCCAACTACCTATGGGAGGTACCCCTACCTGCCCCCTACCTTGCTACCTACCTACCAAGTGATCACTAACTATAAGGACACCAAGTGCGTATTTATTACAATTTGGAGCACTCTGGATGGGGAGTTTGTACGTAGGGGTGCGAGCACAGGTAGACAGATGATAAAAAAGTGAGGATTCTCAGGTGTTGTGAATTCTGCAGGGATAAGTCATGACCGGGAGAAGTCATCATTGTTGTCTGGAGTGGACGGAGAAGAAAAAGGAACATGAACAACTCATCAGACAAGACATCAACTGTGAGTCACTGAATGCAAGTACACTTTGTTCACTTTTATCTACTAGTCTCCAAAAATTGGGAATGTAGCAAGAGAACAAAGAGTGACTTTTAATGACTATATTTACTATTTTGCCAGAGGCAAACTTAAACTCTATCAGTTCTCAATCTATAAAGCACTAAAACTTAACTTTTATTATGTATAACACTTAACTCAATACACACTATTTAAAAACCTGATTTCTAACCTCTCAATTTATCCCTTTATAATTTTGAAGGAATAACTCCTTTTCTATTACCAAGTCTGGTGAAACACCACCTATTAACAGGGGAACCTTATACATACAGTGATTTACTAACTCCAATAAGGGATCCAAAACATCCTACTTGGGCAGTCATCCCTAATCTGATGGACATAAAACATATAAGTTTTCCTTGTGAGACCCTCTGCAGCGGGTAACATTGTAGAAAGAGGTGAGAAATCACAAATTAAAATGTCATGCCTGACCTCCCCAACATGTTTCACCAACTAAATGGCTTCATAGGGGATAGAGGTCCGGTCCCATGTGGTCTAGCTGATTTCCTTTTATATCATCTTAGGTACACACCCTATTCAGGTGCTCACCAATTGGCTACCAGAGATTCAACAACACCCATTCCCCCTTTTACTCTCCTGCATGCATATTGAAACTATTTACTGGTGCTGCTGCGTTCTTACAAACAACATTCCTCAGGCAAATTCATCATCTCCATTGCCACATCTATAAAAGTCCAATTTATTAAAATATAACATCATTTATCCCATATACTGAACATCGTAGAAGAAAAAGGCACCCAAATTTTAGTTTTTTGGTCATTTTATGTCTCAAAAAATTTAAATAAAAAATGATCAGAAAGTTGAATGTATTCCAAAATTGTACCAATAAAAACTGCACTTCAGCTTACAAAAAATTAACACTCACTCGGGTCCATATGTGGAAAAAGAAAAAAGATATTGGCTGCAGAAAATGGTGCTGCAGCACAAATCTAAAATATAGAGAATGTTCTTATTTGAGATGCTCACTACTACAGCCGCTCCATGGCTGAACAATAGACTAATCCCAGTAGAAGGCAATATAAACCCCAATGCTACCTGCATACCTGGTATGAACTAGTACTTGTACAAGGTGGAGTTTTTTTTTATTATTCAGTTGCCCTCATATTGGCTGGCTGTGTGAGCTACTGCTCATTACTTATCTGCACCTGTTATAGCTCTCCAAGGTAGCATTATGGCTTATATTGCCTTCTACTGGGATTAGTCTATTGTCCAGCCATTGAGCTGTAAGTATACCCTTGTGTTTGTTTTTGAGTAAGTAATATCCCATATTTTCTGTCATTTTTTCATGTTTACCATGGCCTCTAAGGTTTTAAAATGCCAGATCAGAGTTATCTCCAATCCTAGCCACTAGTGGCAGGTCCTAGCTGTAACTAACTGTAACTAGTTGCTCTTACCTGCCACATATGCACCAGACTCTGAGAGCGAAGCTAGATAGTGAATGCATAATAGATGTTGGTAAGGAATTAAATCAAATATTTAACCATAAATTTACAGTCATATTGTTAAATTATAAGCCTTCATGAAGAGGCTCTTTCCCTCTCTGTACCAGTTTGCTGGTTTTTAAGTGATGCTATTGAGAAATAATCTTCATTTGCTAAAGAACATTACAGAAAAAAATTAAAAACAAATAAATCTTCTTAGAAAATGACCTCGTGGTAGATTTGTTGCTAAAATTTATGAAATATGCTTAAAAAAAAAAAAAAAAATCAGTTCCTGTCATGCTGTCAGTTTCCTTCTCCACTCACCTTTCTTGCCTGTCTGTCTAGGTTCTACCTGGTCTGGGTGTCAGAGGGCCAGTCCTATCACGCCTTGGAACTGGACTGAAATTCCTTAAGAAAACCATATTTCCTCTTGTCCAGTGCTTGTGATAGACTTGTTCTTGAGCTGAAAGAAGGGGAACATCTCTCCTTATGGAGAGCACCAATTAAGGTGTGTAGTGTTTTGATTGCCTTTTAGCCCACTACTAAGCATCTGCATATCACAAGGCATTATGGGAAAGGAGCTGGGAAGCTCACTGCGCCCTTTATTGGTTGTAACAAATCCTCAATTTACTTCTGATTCACTGAATCTGTGAGAAGCAAAGAGGAATATTAGTCAAGCCAATATCGCTCATCTACATACGACCGTTTCGGGGTTTTGCCCCTCATCAGTGTAGAGCAGAGCGATACTGGCTTGACTGGGTGGGAGGCAATGAGTGGCTGAGAGAAGGGGAACATCTCTCCTTATGGAGAGCACCAGTTAAGGTGTGTAGTGTTTTGATTGCCTTTTAGCCCACTACTAAGCATCTGCATATCACAAGGCATTATGGGAAAGGAGCTGGGAAGCTCACTGCGACCTCTGTTGGTTGTAACAAACCCTCAATTTACTTCTTATTCACTGATTCTGTGAGAAGATAAAAGGAATATTAGTCAAGCCAATATTGCTCATCTACATACGACCGTTTTGGGGTTTTGCCCCTCCTCAGTGTAGAGCAGAGTGATACTGGCTTGACTGGGTGGGAGGCAATGAGTGGCTGAGAGAAGCGGAACATCTCTCCTTATGGAGAGCACCAGTTAAGGTGTGTAGTGTTTCTGATTGCCTTTTAGCCCACTACTAAGCATCTGCATATCACAAGGCATTATGGGAAAGGAGCTGGGAAGCTCACTGCGCCCTCTATTGGTTGTAACAAATCCTCAATTTACTTCTGATTCACTGAATCTTTGAGAAGCAAAAAAGAAATATTAGACAAGCCAATATCGCTAATCTACATACGACCGTTTCGGGGTTTTGTCCCTCATCAGTGTAGAGCAGAGTAATACTGGCTTGACTGGGTGGGAGGCAATGAGTGGCAGAGAGAAGGGGAACATCTCTCCTTATGGAGAGCACCAGTTAAGGTGTGTAGTGTTTTGATTGCCTTTTGTTCTTGAGCTAGCATTTTTCACCTTGATAATTTACTTGGGTTTCCTGACTTTTTGACATCCAGTTTTCACCTGCTGCTCTTGTACCTTTTCGGCTCTCTCTGGTACTGACTCATTTTTGCCTGACCTCTCTATATTGTGCTTGTCTGTCTGGTCTTTGTTTTGTGTTCCACCTTATCCAGTGTAAGGACTGTCGTCCAGATGTCGCCAACCACCTAGGGTTGGGCCGGCAAGTAGACAGGGACAACGCTGGGGTGCTTAGCACTAGAGCTCTCTGTTTGGCTTTTTTGTTAGAATACAGGCAGTCCCTGGATTCCGAACAGGATAGGGACTGTAGGTTTGTTCTTAAGTTGAATTTGTATGTAAGTTGCAACAGGTATATTTAGTAAATGTAGCTCCAGCACAAAAGTTTTTTTTTTAGTTTCGAATAGTGTAGAGAAGAGTTTTTACATTTGTTTTGCTGTCTGTGAACTTGTTAAGAAGATTTCACCTCATTTTCACCTAATATGCTGCTGCGGCATGCTGGAACTTGTAGTTCCACAGTTACTATCTGCTGTGGAACATGGAACTACTAGTGCCAGCATGCCGCATAAGTCTCCATTTGTAACTAAGGGACAGATGTAAGTCGGAACAGTGTAAGTCGAGGACTGCCTGTACTTGGGTCCCCTTACAGTTCCATTCATGCGAATGGACTTATATTGGCCGCAAGCACAGATATTTGCAAGTACCTTCAAAATGAATGAGAAAGTCACAGAAATGTCTGCAACAAATCTGCAAGATTCAGACAGACTCTAATAGTAAGGGCATGTCCCCATGGTAAGTTTTTCAGACAGTTTTACAGACAGTTTTCGATTTTGAAAGCCGTCTGTAAACCGGCTGTTAAACTTTTACACGGACCTCTATGGAAAATCCGTGCAGCAGTCCCCACTGCCCAGATTTTCTGCCCGACGATTTTTTACACCGCCGGCTGCCCAAAAAACATTGAACATGTTCATTTTTCCGCCCGGTTTTCGGGTGGAACATGAACCTGTCAATGCGAAGGGTGAGGGTTTTTCTCCGCAAACCGTGGAAAAAAGCCGCCCCCCTGCGGCCCTGTACATGGCCCCAAAACAGAGCAAATACCGGTCCGATTATCTGGCCGGCATTTGCTCTGTGCCCCTAAGTGTTAGACATAACTGAGAATTATACTGATGAGTAATTAAGCCTTGCTGGACTCAAGGAGCTATTTAAATATCTAATCCTTTCGCTGACAAGGACATATGTAATATGTCTTGTCTTTAATATAAATTGTTGTACAGTTAATATTTAGAAATATATAAGATATATACACTACTCACAAAAACTTAGGGATATTTGGCTTTTGGTTAAAATTTCATGAAAATGTTTTTAAATGAACTGATTGCGGCCATCTTTTATCTTTAGAATGCACATGTCAAACTGTTTCAGTACTTTTTGCCCAACTTACTGATCTCTAACAAAGAGCTTAATATCAAAATTCACAACAGGTGTTTGATCCGTAAATCACCCAATAAATTTAGGGGATTGATTTAAATTGGGATTTAAACAGTCCTCCCCATCATGCTGTTCACATTTTGACATCATGAGACCAAGACAACACCTTACAATTGATTAACAGTACCTCGCCATTGCAATGTGGTACAGTTAGTTAAATGTATAGAAGAGAAAGTTATTTTCCAGCACAGTTCAATAGCTACATTCTAACTGGCATTCAAACATATGCATAGTCTACCTTGGGTATAAATATGTTTGCATGCCAGTTAGAATGTAGCTATGATTAAGAGCAGGTGCTAGCTGTTCGAAACGCGTAAGCTGTTTGTTCACTGTGTCTTTTCCACCTGCCATCCTTTCCACTGCATGATGCATCTTGTTTTTATGTGAGTACTTTAATAAATTTGGATATTTTATCTGCTAAAATTGCCTGGAACTGTGCTGGAAAAGAATCTTTTCTTCTATACATTTTGGGCCACATGTATGAAAACTGACTAGGTCTAAAATTCACTTTGTTGACCATAGCAACCAAGATTGGTTGCTATGGGAAACAATTTAAGACCCAGACAGTTTTCATACATGTGGCCCTTTGTGTATTGATGTTGCATGGGACACGTTTCCGAGCATAGATACTTTTGAGAAGAGGAGCTGACAATCCAAATAGAACAGTTAGTTAAATGCAATATGTTCTGAATATTTTTTCAAAAAAATCTGGAAAATTATGAAATGCCCTATAAATGTCTGGCTGGATCTAGGTTTTTAGTGGAGATGAATGTGTGCTGCATTTTATGTACATGCTCAGTAGTGAAGCTCCTCCACTACAGATCTGTACAGATCTGAGTAAAAAGGCACTGGGAAGGAATGGCTGTTTTTATCTTAGAGCCAGGACTGTCAAGTTGGAGTTGTGGAGTCGGTGTTCATTTTGGTAAAGTTGGAGTCGGAGTTAGGGAGATTGAGGAGTCAGAGGTTTGGTTTACCGATTCCACAGCCCTGTTTGTAAGGACGAAAAAAGACATCCATCCAATTCAGCCTATTGTTATATTATTGCATTCAGGCCCTCTTTGAACTCTGTTAGTGAATTCAATGTGACAATATTTGACAGAGAAAACCATCAACAGCAGTCTATAGGTGATAGAGGATAGGGCATTAGCAGCAATCTATAGGTGAGGGGTTATAAGCAGTTTATGTGTGACAGCAGCAATCAGTTTCGCACTGAAGACTGGATGATTCGAGTTCCAGTAATTGTCTCTCTGCTCCACCAACTACCACTGTGGGCTGGAGGTAAAGCCTATGTCCTACAGTAGAAAGCAGCACAAACGACGTAATGTAATGATGAGCTCATGCCTCCTGCATTGCTGAACTTCCTAGGCCAGAAGCCTTAAGCTTACACCTTAGGCTTTTAGGAGCCGCGTCTCACGTGGGCAATGGGTTGATGTCACGCCCCCATACAGGGAAAAGCTCCCAGCATGAGCTGTTTGGCCAGTTGAGGGTGAGGTGAGTTTTTTATTTCCTTTTTTTCAAAATCAGTCAGAGGGGGCATATGCCTAACTACCTAAAGGTGACATATTCTACCTACGGGGGCAAATACCTACCTATCTATCTACATAGGGCATATATACCTACCTATACAGGGACTGTATAACTACTTACAGGGGGTATATACCTACCTATTTAAAAGGGCATATACCCATCTATCTACAGGGGGCATACACTCACCGGCCACTTTATTAGGTACACCATGCTAGTAACGGGTTGGACCCCCTTTTGCCTTCAGAACTGCATAGATTCCACAAGGTGTTGCAACGATGCTCAATTGGTACCAAGGGGCCCAAAGAGTGCCAAGAAAATATTCCCCACACCATGACACCACCACCACCAGCCTGAACCGTTGATACAAGGCAGGATGGATCCATGCTTTCATGTTGTTGACGCCAAATTCTGACCCTACCATCCGAATGTCGCAGCAGAAATCGAGACTCATCAGACCAGGCAACGTTTTTCCAATCTTCTACTGTCCAATTTCGATGAGCTTGGGCAAATTGGAGCCTCAGTTTCCTGTTCTTAGCTGAAAGGAGTGGCACCCGGTGTGGTCTTCTGCTGCTGTAGCCCATCTGCCTCAAAGGTTCGCCATATGGTGCGTTCAGAGATGCTCTTTGCTACCTTGGGTTGTAACGGGTGGGCTATTTGAGTCACTGTTGCCTTTCTATCAGCTCGAACCAGTCTGCCCATTCTCCTTTGACCTCTGGCATCAACAAGGCATTTGCGCCCACAGGACTGCCGCTCACTGGATGTTTTTTCTTTTTCGGACCATTCTCTGTAAACCCTAGAGATGGTTGTGCGTGAAAATCCCAGGAGATCAACAGTTTCTGAAATACTCAGACCAGCCCTTCTGGCACCAACAACCATGCCACGTTCAAAGGCACTCAAATCACCTTCTTCCCCATACTGATGCTCGGTTTGAACTGCAGGAGATTGTCTTGACCATGTCTACATGCCTAAATGCACTGAGTTGCTGCCATGTGATTGACTGATTAGAAATTAAGTGTTAACGAGCAGTTGGACAGGTGTACCTAATAAAGTGGCCGGTGAGTGTATATGTCTACCTTCAAGGGGCCTCTAAACCTAGCTACCTACAGGGTGCAAATATACCTACAAGGTACTGTATACCTACCTATTGAATGGAGGGACTTTAAACATGGTTTATATACTGGAGGGGACTATATACTTACCTACCTACAGGAAGTCTATATATCAACTTACAGTGGTTAGTATATACCTACCTACTCAGGGACTATATATTTACCTACCCTGTTTCCCCGGAAATAAGACAGAGTCTGAGATTAAGTTTTGCTCCTAAAGATGCACTATGTCTTATTTTCAGGAGATGTCTTATTTTTCTATGAATAAATTATAGTATGCTATACTAGTGTGTGTGTATATATATCTTAACGTTTAGAGTCACAAACCATAGGATGTATGTATGTAAAGGACATTTTATGGCAGCTGCAGTGACTTATCTCAAAGGATGACAAATGTGACATGCTGGGACTTGTGGAACTAGAAGTCCCAGCATGTCACATCAGCCATCCTGTGAGATGTGTGTGTGCCAGTATCACTGCTCTGTTCTCCACCCTCTTCCCTCTGTTACTTACATGTACTTTCTGTCTACTCTCCTTTGGATATTCTGGACCTGTGGTGACATCACAGTCACATGACATCCCTTCACAGGTCCTTCAACCCTTTTTTTTTGTGGGGGTGGGGGGATGCCTTATATTAGGGAATTCAACAAAATCTCTACTATGTCTTACTTTCGGGGGTGTCTTATTTTCGGGGAAACACGGTACCTAATAGCAGCCTATATACCTACTTACTGAGGCTATATCAACCTAATGTGGACCTGTATACCTATCCCATTAAGGATGCAACCTGCCTACTTTGAGGGCCTATATACCTACTAACCCAGTGGGGAGCTTAAATATCTTCCTACCTAATAGGGGACCTCTGTACCTATCCCCTAACTGTGGACCTAAATACATTTATATTGGGGGGCTATTAATGTACCAACCTAAGAGGTGCTATACACCTACCTAATGTGGTCTATATACCTATCCAATGAGACAGGCAGCAACCTACCTGTCCAATTGGAACAACCTACCTAAAAAGGGTCTACGTGTCTGCCTATCTAACGTAGGGGTATGCCTACTTACTATATTGGGAGTTACCTACCTAGTATATAAGAAAACAGAAGAAGAGTAAAACTTGGTGCACAAACAGGAGCCTCATAGCTGTTTGGGAGCACTTTTACTGTTTGTATCACAAGGGGGGTCATTATTACCATTAGGGGCGCTATGGATGGGCAGTTTGTACATATAGTGGGAAAATAAGTATTGGAAACACTGGCAATTTTGCAAGATTTCCAAACTATAAAGAATGAGTGGTCTGTAATTTTTGTCGTGGCTACACTTCAACTACGAAAGACAGAATCTAAAAAACATCCTGAAACTCACATTGTATGATTTTTAAATAATTAATCTGCATTTTATTGCAAGAATAAGTATTTGATCACCTACCAATCAACAAGAATTCTGGCTCTCACACACTTGTTAGTTTGAACTCGTTACTAGTGTTCAGCCGAGCCGTTCGGAAAAAAGATAGTTCGGCACGAATTTTACGTTTTCGCCGAACTGAATTTTTTTCCACAAGTTCGGTAAAATTCTGGTTTGGCACAGGCATTCGGGCACCATTTTCAGCTGCTTCCTTCAGTTTTGGCGGCTAAACAATCTGTGCAGAGCACAGAGGGGAGTCAAAAGCGTTAGAACTGAGGGGGTAAGGATCTCATTGGCTGCTAAAATCACATGACCGTCTTATGTGTATGTCACTGTATTTCCGGTTGAATGCCATTCCACTCTACGTAGTGAACACACTGCTGCCTCTGTGTGTGCTTGTTTGCTAGCATTTTCTAGCGCTTTTACACAGGAAAAGCTGCTAGTTAGATTACTCAGGGAGGGGGCAGCTAGCTTAGGGAATCATTCTCATTAATTGTTAGGGAGTTTTGTACCAATATTCCATAGAAAAAATTATGTTTATAATCCTATTTGCCTGTTGCAAAGTATAGGCATTTAAGACCACTTGATTTGCTGCCAGGGTTCTTCCATAAGACCCCATTTCCCAGATATTCCATAAAAAAAATTCTGTTTATTATCCTATTTGCCCATTGCAAAATATAGGCATTTTCAGAACACTGTTCATTTGCTGTCTTTGGAGTACAGTTCTTCAATAAGAGACTGTGAACAAATCTTGACCTTTTTAATATTTATATTTTTGAACATGAAGCGAGCAAGGAGGTGAGTAGGATGTGGAGCTAGAGGTACGAGACAAGGCGTTTCTTCCAGTGCTCCAGACAACACACAAGTGAGCACATCGTCAGTCGCAGGACCGTCAGGCCTGTCATCGCCTGGTCAGTTCCCTGTGCAACTTATTACTGAAGATCAGTGCCAATCCGTTCTTCAGTAGTTAGCACACCCTTCATCCAGCAGTTTTACCTCTTCCTCTCAGTCAAGGGCACAAATGTCATCATTATCATCAGTCCAACCTGAAGGCCAAATGTCACCCAATAAACAGACCGCTCTAGATAATTTATATTCTGAAGAGCTCTTTGATGACACAATGCGGTTGGGGTCAGGCATTTCAAAAGATCAAGAGGCCAAAGAGGATGTTTTTGTCTGCTCTGACGCCCAATAGCTGATGCCGTCAGAGGAGTAGAAGGCAGCCGGTCTATTGGCATTAATCCCGAGCGCTCAGCAATGCCTCTCAGTGCCTGTGGCTTCTATTCCGCAGCTTGAGGATGTAGACTGTCAGGAAGAGGAAGTCACATATGATGATGATGACATTGTGGATCCAGCTGGTGAGCGCATCATCAGTAGAGGAGAAGGATGATGGGGTAGTGTCAGTGCGGGTCCGGCCACAGAAAGGGAGAGGGTGGTCGCACAAGTCCGCTGACATTATTCCGCCAGCCATGGTCAGTGGTGGCACTGGGAACACTGCTACTAGGTTTTCACCATCGAAGAGGTCCAGGACCTGTGAAGCCTGGGCCTTTTTCGATCAAGCCTCATATTCGCCAACCGATGTCATACACCGGCTTTGCTATTAACGTGTCAGTAGAGGAAAGAATCTAAAGAATTTAACCACCACCAGCATGAACAGGCACATTCATGTAAAGCATGAATTGCTGTGCAATAATCACTTGGAGAAAAAAGGACACACAGATCCTGGGCTTCCAACCACTGTGACATCTTCTGCCTCCGCCACTTCCAAGCTCAAGCGGTCCTCTGCTGCCAATGTGCCAGAGCAGCATCGGCAAGCACCATCCCCAGACACTGTCGGCCAATTCCCACCACCAGCAATACAGTCTACACCACCCACTTCCACCAGTCTGACCTGCATGTCATACAGCAGCCAGTCCACCAGCCAACCTTCTGTGTACCAGGTGTGGGAGCATCAACACTCATGTTTTTGGACTTGATCTGGACCCGTTCAAATTCTGGATGTCCAAAATGGATAAATGGCCTGAGCTTGCCCCTTTGACAGATAAGAAGACACTGGTATTGGAAATGGCACATGTTAATGGCCCTAATCAAAAAGGGACCCAGTGATATGTTAAAAAATAGGAACTAGTAATGGGTGGGGGCCCCATTTGAATTAGCTGCATGGGTCCCTGAAATTGTTAATAAATGACTGATGGCAGCCCTGGCTACCACTGCACCCCCTAGAACTACGGCCCTGCCAGCTGAACTTCCATGTTCCCCGTTGGAAAGTTCTTGCTGCTACCACATATATGACATGTTCTTGGGCCCTTGTGAAAAAAGTGATAAGGGGCTCCTGCCAGTTACCTTGTGTCATTTCCAATACCAGCATCTTCTTATGTGTCAAAGGGATCCCATAGCAGCTGTTAGCGCTGCACCTCGTATAGCTATGCAGTCCTCATCTTTTCAGTTAGCCATTGAAAGGAATGAATTATTTTAGCCTGAGAATTTTTTGTCTGTGACTCTTAGAGCCAAATTATCTTCACTAAGTTGTTCCACGTATCCATTACTCTTATTGCGGCTTCTTCTCACCTGTGTTAGTATAAAAATTAACCTGAACATCATCTCCCATCGTCTTTAATGGGGTTCGGCGTTTGGCCCTAATTTCTGAAAATTCGGCATTTGCTGGAATTCTAATTTTTTAGTGCTCGCTCATCTCTACTCGTTACTTGTATAAAAGACACCTGCACAAGGCTAGGGGGAGCTACAGAACAATAGGCAAAAAGTAGCTTGGTGAGAAGGCAACAACTGTTGGCACAAGTATTAGAAAATGGAGGAAACATAAGATAGCTGTCAATCTTCCTTGGTCTGGAGCTTCATGCAAGATCTAGCTTCGTCGGGTAAGGATGATTCTGAGAAAGGTCCGGAATCAGCCTAGAACTACACTGGAGGACCTGCTTAATTATCTGAATCAAGGGCGTTGCTAGGTAGTTTTATCCGAGGCTTGTATACACTTAACACCACTGTAGAGCAGAGAGCAAGAGTTCCCTTCCCCCAAAAACCCCAGGGGCACAAGCATTTTTGAGAATGCATCATTCTCCTCAGCATATGATTTTCCCCTGCCTGTGTGGGAACACAAGGAGGAGTGAGAGCTTCATAAGGGGAATGGGAAGAGATGAGTACTTTTAGCTTTTTTATTTTTAATCAGCCTTATAGAACTACTTACAGTCTGGGGGGGAGTCCTATAACCTACTGGGGGACATCTGTACCTACCTACCTACTGAGGGTCTCTATAACCTACTGGGGGACATATAGACCTATCTACATACTGGGGGGCCCTATAATGTACTGGGGGATTTATAGACCTACCTACAGACTGGTGAGCATCTACACCTACTTACATACTGGCGAGTCCTATAACCTACTGGGGCTTAAACTACCTAATATTAAATTCCAATACGGGGGGGTGGGGGGGGGGGGGGGGAATTACCTACAACAAAGACCCCCATAGACTAACAACAAATGGGGGCCCGATACCTCCAACGAAAATGGGGGAACCTTGGGACCTTTTTTCATACGGGGGCCTATAAAGCTACCCATTTACTGGGGGACCAGTATACCTATCCACCTATCTGGGGGAACCTATCTACCTACCTACATGCTGGAGGACCAATATACCTTACAACCTTCTAGGGGACCCATATACCTACCTACTGGAATAAAATATTACCTATGAGGCCCCATTTACCTACCTATGGGGGGTGCACTATATCCCCTTTCTTTTATGAAAGTGGATGTATACCTATCTACAGGGGCACATGTGTACCTACTTACCTACCTCTCAACTGTGGGGTATAATATAATCTACCTACAGTGGGTCATATATGCCTGTCTATATACTGAGGAGGCTATCTACCAAGGGTAACTATGTACTTGCCTACCAAGGGGCTATATATCTACCTACCTACTAATGGGACTTATATACCTAATTAATGAGAAAAAATTGAAATTTCCAACTTATTGGGGGGGGGGGGTTATGGGGAAAAATTTTTGGTTTGAAATTTTTTACCAATTTTAATTATTGGTAATATTGGCCTTGGGATTTTGGTTTTTTGTAGTGTTTTTATTGGGTAACTGTATAACCGTTATTTAGTGGTTTTATACTCCGCCACAGCAAGTATCTGTCTTTACCATCATAAGAAAACGGGTTGCTGTGGGAATGGGGCGTCACCATGCTTTCCTGTGTAAACTTTACCTGTAGTAAATTTTGCTGAGATGAGTTGTGGCCATAAGAAGTCATCATGGCAGTCTGGACAGGATAGAGAAGAAAAAGAAAAGATAATGACTCATCAGAAAACAATCTTTCTCTCAATTAGCACTCCTTTGTAATTTTTATTTATTCCTCTAACATAACATATGGTGAAGTGTATATACAGTACATTGAATCTTTAGACAAATATAAAAGTCAATAAAAGTAAGCTTCTGGTATCCTCCTGTCTTTAGGAGTGTACGATCAGTCCATGATGTTTCACTGTGACCCCTTTGTTTGTAGCTTTTTTGGGGCTGAAACAGGTGTCGCATTTTTCCGCTACATTTGGGGTCCTCCCTCTTCAACATATTCGATATTGCAATTTTTATTTTTATTGACTTTTATATTTGTCTGAAGATTCAATGTATATACACTTCACCATATGTTATATTGGAGGAATAAAATAAAATTAATTAAGAAATACTGATGGAATAACTGAGACATAATTACAAAGGGGGTGCTAAGGAAAAAAAGGCTTTGCACAGAGGGCGAAAAAGGGTGCCCAAAATACACCCCAAACCACTTGGGGGTACATAAATATACGCTACTGGAGTTCGTTCATGGGGTTAATTTTTTGAATGTTTCCCTTCTCAGAAAACATGCACCCATGATTTATTTTTGAATTGCACTGTAATCATTTATTTTTTTAATTATTATTTTTATCTTTTTTTTTTGGGAGCGCCCTTGATTCCAGGGGCTGTCATTTAGGGGGTTCATAAATAACATTGGTCAGACAATTAAAAGTGACAATAAGTGATAAAACTGGTACAGAGGGGGGAGAGTCCCCCCCGTGAGGGCTTACAATCTACAGGGAAGGGGTGAAGAGACAAAGGTGGGGGCAGACATGTTTGTGGGGGGGATGAAACCGGTTATTGTTGGTTATAGGAAAATTGAAGAGGTGGGTTTTTTCAGGTTACGTTTGAACCGGTGAGAGAGGGGGAGAGTTGAGGTGTTGGGGCAGTGATTTCCCAAAAGTGTGGGGAAGCACGAGAAGTCTTGGAGAGGTTTGTAGGAGGGATAAGGGAGAGCAGAGGAGAAGGCCTGTGAAGAGCGGAGGTTGCGTGAGGGGGGTATTTAGAGTTTAAAGGCGGATATAAGGGGGAGATTATGTAAGCCTGTAGGTCAAATTGCTACTTGAACGGATTCGCTGGGCAAAGGTAGCCATGAAGGGATCGCAGGGGGGAGAGGCAGGGGGTACGAGGGGGGAGGTGAATAGACGGGCAAGAGTTAAGGATGGTTTGGAGGGGGAGCGAGGGTGAGCTGGGAGGCCACGGGAGGAGTTGAGTAGTCGAGGGTGGATTCGGGGCAGGGACAGCATTTTTGTGCTTTCAGGTTAAAAAAATTGAGCTTTCGGGAAATCTTTTTAGGTGGAGTAAAGGGAAAGGGTGAGGTTTTGGATGTGCGGTTTTGAAGGACAGTTGGAGTCAAAGATTACCCCAAAAGGCAGCGGACCTGTGGTGCGGTGGAGAGTGTAGCCATTAACGGTAGAAAGATCGGGTGGAGGATGGAGGTGGGGGGTGGGAAGAAAATATTCAGTTTTCTCCACGTTTAGTTTTAGGAGACGGGAGGGGAAAAAGGGGGAGGGGACGACAGTCGGGGTGGGGAGAAAAGAGAGGTATTGGGCCGGAGATTAGATTTTGGGTATCTCGCTTTGGGTGTATTGGAAAACCCGTGTGTTGCTATGAGCTGCCCAGGCCAAAGGTGTAGATGAAAAGGTAGTGGGCCCGGGATGACCCTTGGGGGACACCAACGAGAGGGGCCCGGGGGGGGGGGTTGGGCGGAGTGAAAACGGAAATTTTGTCCATCAGTGAGGTCGAGGAGATCCGGGAAAAAGAGCCAAGTCCGGATCCCGAGGGAGGAGAGGATGTGTAGCGGGGGGGGAAAAATGGTCGACAGTGTCAAAGGCAGGGGAAAGGGTCGAGGGAAGCACAGAGTAGTGGGGGTGGGGCTTTTGGCAGTTGCTAGGTCGTTGGGATTTGGTTAGGGCTTTCAGTAGAGTGGGGGGGAAACGGAGCCCCCATTGGGGCGGGTCAAGGAAGAGTTGGTGGAGAGATGGGAGGAAAGTTGAAGGTGGCGTGCTGCTCAAGGGGTTTAAGGCAAAGGAAGCAGTGGTGGGGGCGATAGTTGGACAATGAGGAGGGGTTTAAAAAAAGATGGTTTCTTTTGGATGGGGGGGTTGTGGTCGCTTGTTTAAATGGGAAGGGGAAAAGCAGAGGTTAAATATGATTGAAGAGATGGGTGAGGGCTGGGATGATAACAGCCTAAGGCAGGGTGAAGGGAGATGGGAGTGGGTCAAAAATAAGGGGGTGAGGTTTGATTTGGACAGTAGGGGAGGAGAGCTTGTCAGGAATCCTGTGGGGTGAAAGCGAGTTAGAGGGGAATGGTCTACAGGTACAGAGGTGGGGTGGGGGCACCGCAGGAATAGAGGTGGGGAGGTACTGCGGGGTGAAGCTTTGTTTGATGAATTTATTTTATTATGGAAGTGAGTTGCAAAAACATTGCTGAGGGAGAGGGGGGAGGGGTGTGGTGGCGCAGGGAGAGAGTTTTGGGTGTTAAAAAGTTGTTTGGGGTTGTGGGCAGGGAGGTTTAAAAAGTGGGGGAAATAGTCTTGTTTTGGCTGAGGTGAGTGCAGATTTAAAAGTGTGTAGTGGATTCTTTTAATGAGGTGAAGGGCAGTGGGGGAGCGGGGGTTTTTTTCCAGCGGGGGGTTTGGCAAAATTGGAAGCTGCCCAGCGTTTGGTGGAGTCTGTGTGCCAGGGTTTTGTTTATTTTGCGGTTTTTGTGGGTGAGAGGGGGGACAGCACAAGGTGAAGTGATTGTGTTGTTTTGAATTTGGGGGCTGCGTCTGGATCAGCAAAAAGGATATGGTAGAGAGAGGTGCAAAGGGGTCAGGGGGGGTTGAGGGTTGAGGTTTTGTAAGTTCCTGCGTAGGTGTACTAGATTTGGTGCAGGAGGGGCAGGTGGAGTGGTGATGGAGTCTGAGTCTGAGTACAACTGGTATTTACCACTGTATGACCATTGTATGGCGGTAAATATGTTTTGAGCCTTTCAAAAAACTAGTATCAAACCCCTTATGGTCATTGTAGGAGGGAAAAAGTTTGAGAGCCGAAAACAACGGCAAAAATGTGGTGGGCATTTGGGCAGGTCTAGCGTATTATTTGGTCCTTAAAAAGTAATTTATTGGGTCATTTTATTGTGGATTTTCTTTTGTAACAATCAAACTTTTGGTATATTGCGTCACAACAGGTGTTAAATTTCTTAACCCCATGTATTATTTAGGGGTATTACACTTCATACATAGGTGATTTGGTTTTGAAAAAAAGTCAATTTTTTTATGATGTACTGCTGAGGTGCCCTGGGCAGTATTTGGAAATACATGCAAAAATTAGTGACGGAAGAAAAACAAAATTTTCTCTGTTAAAAAACATTGCACTTCACAAATTTGGCATGAAAAATGCTGTGTTAAACCCCAGCCCTATGAGCAAAAGCAACCAGAGGGAAAGCCCCCAAAAGTTTTAGGCCTTAGCAAGCCCTGACCTGAAAAAGTGCTGGCACCCAGGTCTCAAAAAATTCCATTTGTTTAAAAATTACGCCGTATGGATTAAGATCCTCAAGGCCAAAACAAGGGCCTTCTGCTCACACCAGCACATGTCCAGACCCCTTTCCGCAGTAAATATTTAAAAGGGGGAAACCATACTTGTTTATGCCTCCTTTTCTGAGGACGCACAAGCTAGTGACAGACATGCTGCCCCCGGCTTTTCTCTTATTTTGTAAGATGCTGGAGTTTTAGAGATTTACCCCCCCCAAATCTTATTCATGAGCAATTTTTAGTGGGGGGGACTAGCCCCAGATGGGCGGGGTTTTTAAAAAAAAATGACTTGAATTCTTTTTTGCTGAAAAATGCAAATTTGGCATTAAAAACTTGAAAACTACGCATTTAAGAATAAGGTACACGTGCGAAAAAAAAAAAAATGTCTGACACTACCTTGTTCTGTCCTCAGCAAGGGGGACATAATCTATGTGACAGGTTCTCTTTAAATGATTCAGAAGAGACATGCGAGAAGATCATGTGCTCAGATGAGACCAAAATAGAACTTTTTGGTATCAATTCCACTCGCCGTGTTTGAGGGAAAAAGAAGGATAAGTACGACCCCAAGAACACCATTCCAACCGTGAAGCATGGGGGTAGAAATATTCTACTTTATGTGTATTTTTCTGAAAAGGGGATAGGACGACTGCACCATATTGAAGGGAGCATAGATGTTGTCCAACAACCTCCTTCCTTCTGTAAGAGCATTGAAGATGGGTCAAGACTGGGTATTCTAGCAGGACAATGACCCAAAACACACAACTAAGGAATCACTCCATAATGAGCATTTTTAAGGTCCTGGAGTTTCCTAGCCAGTCTCCAGACCTGAACCCAATAAAAAATCTATGGAGGGAGCTGAAACTCAATGTAGCCCAGTGACAGCCCTGAAACCTGAAAGATATGGAGAAGATCTGTATGGAGAGTGGGCCAAAATTGTTGCTGCAGTGTGTGCAAACTTGGTCAAGTTCTATTGTATAAAATACTTATTTCATGCAATAAAATGCAAACTAATTATTTAAAAATCATACAATGTGATTTTCATGATTTTTTTTAACTCTTTCACAGCTGAAGTGTACCTACGATAAAAATTACAGAGCTCTCCATTCTTTGTAGGTGAGAAAACTTTCAACAATCACCAGTGTATCAAATACTTATTTTCCCCACTGTAAGTGTGAATTGTAGGTATATGCTGGAAAATGAGGATTCTTAGATGTTTGTGTGGTAAATTTGTAGCCAGGAGAAGTCATCGTGGCTATCTGTACGAGATGGAGAAGAAAAGGGAAAGTAGATGACTCATCAAAGAAGACATCACCCTTAAAGAGGTTTTGTCAGTACAGCCTTTTGAAGACATCTTGTGATATCTCTCCAGCTTAAAGCTTCAAATCCAGGGGCAGGTATCGCCTCCCAGTAGTAGTGTCTTCCCTCACTGTGTCTTCCATGCTCTACACCTCCCCTCACAAGCTCATTGTAAATAGAATACCTGTTTTTCTGTAAACAGCTATAAATACAGCCTGAAATGTGAGAAATGCTCTCTACTTTCCCATGTGTTATCAGGCAGGAGGTAGAGGGGGAATAAACTGTATAAGGCTGTGTTATATGGGGGGAGAGTGAATCTAACAGTAGGATCAGTAATTCCCGACCCTTCCCCATTGAGTATAAATGTAAAAAGGAGAAGAGGAGCTCAGGCAGTTTTATTAAAGCTCAGAGAGAGTAAAAAGAAAATTGAAAAATTAGGCACGGGACACACCCAGCAGCCCAGAAGGAAAGCCAGTTTGGGTTTTTAAATTTTTCCTCCGCTCCAGAGGGAAAGAGAGTCCCAAGACACCCAAGGGGGGCTTGCCCCGAAGGGGGGGGCATGCCCTTTTTCCGGGGCTGAACTAAATATAGGCACCCAAAATCACAGGGGAAAGGGGCTTCCCCGGGACCCCAGGCTTCAGATTTAGCTCTAGCCCACTTATTTAAATGGTAATAGTAGTGTTGGTTTAGTTGGCTATCGACATCGTTCGAAAAGTCGTTTGTGGGCCCACCATGATAAGGTTTTCGAAAAGTGATAGTCGTCATCCCCGATAAACCAAAAAAGTTATGGGGAGGGGCAAAAAACACTTTCATTTTTAACCCAAACAGGGTGGGAAGTGGAAAAAAACAGCCACAACAGTCAAAGGATACCTGTACATTTTGGCAAAAACCTTGGGGCTTTAAAAGCCACAAAAAAACAAAAGTAAAAGGGACCATTACTACCCCTGTCTTGTACCACAGCATGCCCTTTAAACCTCCCTCCCCCAAAAATTTAAAAAAAGTGCCAAAAGGGCCCAGTATGAAAATGAACCATCCTTTTACTTAAAACTGGATTTAAAAATACCCCCGCCCGGGAAAAGCGAGATGACCCCCAACTAGGGACCCCAATTTAAAAATTTCCCGGGGAAAAAAGGGTCTTTAACCCACCATTTTAGTTTCATGGACATGACATCCCTGCCCGGGGGCCCAGCATGAGCCCCCCCTTTGCAAAAACCCCCAAAATTTAAAAAAGTGACGGAAAAAAAGGGTTTTTTAAACCACCTTTTATTTCCCCCCGGGGGGAATTGGATTTTCCTGCCCTGGGCCCAGCATGACCCCCAAAAACCTGCATAACCCTCACTTTAAAAAGGTTTCCCCGGAAAAAAGGAGTCTTTCAACCACCATTTTTAGTTTACGGACATTGACTATCCCTGCCCGGGGAAAAGCAGGGCCCCAAACCTGCAAAACCCCCCCAGTTTTTAAAAAGTCCCGGAAAAAGGAGTCTTTCTTTAACCACCATTTTATTTTCAGGGGCCCATTGATAAAACCTGCCCTGGGCCCCACAGAATGACCCCCCAAACCGGGCAAAACCCCCCAGTTTTAAAAAAAGTCCCGGGAAAAAAAGGGTCTTTAAACACCATTTTGTTTACGGGAATTTTACTATCCCTGCCCTGGGCCCAGCATGACCCCCAAAAACCCTGCATGGCCCCCCAGTTTTTTAAAAAGTCCCGGAAAAAAGGAGTTTTTAAACCACCATTTTAGTTTCCCCTGGGCTTTGACTTTCCCTGCCCTGGGACAGCATGACCGGGCCCGGGAGTTCCCGGGGGTTGCGGTGAGACCCCAGGTGGGCCTTTCCGTATTAAAAGCAGGTTAAAATTTGCCAGATAAACCCAGCAACGAAAATGTGGGTGCGGAAGCAGGGGGGGGGAAGCGGAATTTGAGAATTTCCAGCCTTCCTAGACACAGTAAATACCGGGGGAGCGCTTGCCCCTCCGTTTTGGAGTGTGGCCCAAATTGAGTTTCACTTGGAAAAAAAACTGGTGGTTCAAGGGCCCCGGGTTAACCCGGTCCCCTTTATTTGGCATTCTTTTTTCATTTTATTAACGTGTGGGGAAATGGTCTTGTATTTGTTCTCTGTCCGTCCCTCCATATTCCTTTTCCCTTGAATAACAACATCGGGTTTCCAAGTTTCTGTACTCCCTTGTAAATTTCCCGGGGAAATTTTTTTTAAACCCGCTTTTTTGTAATGCAAGTTTTTTAGTACTTTAATTTAGAAAACACTTTTTTTAAAATCGGAGGGAATCCCCCATTTTCTTTTTTTTCTTTTTTTTAATTGTATTAAAGGGGTTTTGTTCAAAAAAGGGGTTTGTTTGCAAATTTTAAAAGACCCTTGCAAAAAAAAGTCATTTTGCAATTAGGTCCATTTAACGTATCCTCCCTTTTCCCCTGTTTCTGAAAACCCACCCCCTTGAGCCACTTTGGCCCCTTGTGAAGAAAAAATGTCTGTTAGAAAAAAAAATTTTTTAAAATAGGCCTGTATTTAAAAGCTGCATGTCCCCAACCCAAAATGCCCCCAAAAAAATTCAAAGAAAAGCCCTTTTGGGGCCACTTTGGAAAATTGGGGAAGAAAAATTGTTGTTGGAAACAAATTTTTTTGAATGGGGCCCTTTAGTATAGCTGATTACAGCAAATTCCCCCCAAAAATTAAAACATTCCCATGAGCACTTTTGACAATTGTGAAGAACAAATGTTATTAGAAAAAAAACTTTTTTTTAGTTTGGGGACCTGTAGTATTGTTGCTTTTAAAAGCAGCTTTGACACAAAAAATTTTTAAAAAGGGAATTTCACCCACTGTTTTAAAAATTTGGGTAAAGGGAGAAATCCCACTTAGAACCCCAACATTTCTTTTCAAAGGCCCCATAATTATTGTGAATCCCAGCAAATGCCCCAAAAAAATTATAAATATGATTCTCGACTTTTAAAAAAATTGTGGGGAAAAATTGCCATTTAAAAGCCACATTTTTTTTCCCAAAAGGACCTGATTATAGCTTTATCTCACAGCAAAATGCCCCCAAAAAATTTTAAAAATATGCCCTTCTCAGCCCTTTTTAAAAATTTTGTGAAGGAGAAATGCACTTAAAAGGGCCAATTTCTGTTCCAAAGCCCATGATTATTGCTGAAATTCACACAAATGACCAAAAAAAAATTTTAAAAAATATGACTTTCAGCCACTGTTAAAAATTGGGGAAACATGCCCCCAAAAACCTTTGAAAATTTAAAAAATTTTCAAAGATTTAGTGGGTAAATGGAATAGGGTATTGTCTTTAAAACCTTTGGGTTTGTCTTTTAGTCTTTTCCAAGCAAAACCAGCAAAATAAAAATGGGGGAATTTGGGAGAATAAAAATTGCATTAAGAAAGGGATCATTTTAAAATTAATTTTTTTCCAAGGG
The DNA here is from genome assembly GCA_025379985.1 of Phyllomedusa bahiana. Taxonomy (NCBI): domain Eukaryota; kingdom Metazoa; phylum Chordata; class Amphibia; order Anura; family Hylidae; genus Phyllomedusa; species Phyllomedusa bahiana. The sequence goes on from JAODAL010014685.1 coordinate 73,407, forward strand.
GCCCATTTCTGTTTGGAGGGGAAAGTAAAGTAGACCGAATAAGGGGTGCCCTGGGGAAAGGGGGCCCAAAAACCCATCCCCGGGAGACCCATCCCTGATTCATTTTTGATGAAAGTAAAAACGATAATTATTGTGGAAAGTGGGGATAGTTTGTCTGTAATGATCCGGGAAGCTGTGCTAAAGGCCCCGCTCGTTATGAGTGGCTAATGGGCAGGACAAACCCCCTATGGCGTGGGCGAGCGGCTCGGGCCATTGCCCCATTTTGGATCCCCAGAAGTCTATTGGGTCCGGAAACTTTAAAAAAACTTCGGTGTTGAAAACGCAGTAGTCTTTGACCAGGATTTTAAAGATTGGTCCTGTGTGTTGGATGTGTGCCCTGCATTGCTTGCTTTTGGTGGGGTTTGGAAAATTAAAGTTTTGCCAGGGGGAACCCTTGGGCATCTGCCCCCTTGCCTGCGCTGCAGCTGCCGTACGGCTGCTTGGCATCTCTCCCTGTCACGCGTGTGTTGTTTCCCCCGTGACTTTTTGGGGAAAGTGAAGCAAAAGAACAGATTTTCCCCAGTTGATAATCAGAAAGGGGTTCCCCATTTCCTGAAATTTACTCTCTATTTGGGTGGGGGGGGAAAGGAAAGTGCTGAGTTTTGTTTTTTTTCCCGGGGATCCAGGGGGTTTTTGGAAACCAGAAACTGTTGTTATTTTGAGGGGCCTTAATGCGGGGTCATTTTTGGGGGAAAAATGGAGAACCCAAGCCCCTCTTTGTGAGAGAGGGGACCCCTTGAGTTCCAAGCCTCGGGGTTTGAGGGGCACTAGCAAATCATTTCCCTCATCTGCCCAAATTTCACCCCAACCTTTTCCCCCAAGGCGGGACGTCGGTGTTGGGAAATACCCCCTCCTCCCCCCGTTCCCTCCGGCACGGGCTTAAACACAGCCCTGACTTCCCTTTCGGGATGATGCCCCCGGGAGAGTGGGGTTGCCGCCTTGCAAAAGCTTTGGCCCCTAAACCCCTGCCTAAGAAGCCCGAAAAAATTTTGAGAAAACTGTGGGGCCTTGGGGTTTTGGGACGGAGAAAAAGGGCTGTGTCTGCATCTGTGCCGTTCCCCCCTCCGTCGGGAGGACCTGTTGTTTCAGAGTGTCCCAAGGATCGTTCCGAATAAGAACCCCACAATGCTTGCTGAAAAGGGCATCGTCCGCATGACCATTTTGGTGGTTCTTCAAAACTGGCAAGGATGGTGCAGAGCTCTTTACCTGCCCCAAATCTCGGGGTAAAACACCCGAGGGCCCCGCACCGCTGCTTTTAGGCCATGTGTAACTTCGTAGTGTAATGGCATTGCGCTGTCCACAATCGCGGGGGAGCTGTGGGGGGTTGGAAATTTCCCAAAGCGTGTTGCCAGGGTAAACAATGAGAGGGTTTGACGGGGGGGGCTGAGTGACGCTGAAAACGCAGCCGGGGGACGAAGCAGGGGGGGGGGAAGGCCCGGGAAGTGCAAAATCAGACCTCGATCCTTCTTCAGCAGGCAGTCCAGGCCCCGGGAAAGCTTTTAAAAAATTTCTGGACGAAAAAGGTTCATGCAGGGTCCCGGGCCAAGGGATGTGCTCCAGGGCCCACCGATCTTAAGGGCCCCCCGGCCGCAGATTTTTGCCCCCTTTTTAACACCCCCTTTCCCGGCACAAAAGGGTTTTTGTCACCCAGCCAGCACTCGGTCTCGTTGCGGGGGGAAAAACCCTTTCCCCGTCCCGAACCCGTGTGTGGGGTGGTTTTCAAGGCGATTTTTTTCAAACGGCCCGGTGTCTCTGGGGGACGTGATGCCCCAGAGGATTGGGGGAAAAAAGCCCCGCACCCCTCCCCGCGGTTTTGAAAAAGGTTTCGCCCCAGTGAGAGGCCCCCGGGCACCCCCAGACATCCACCCCGCTTAACCCCGTGAGCTGTCCCGAGATATACGGCCCTTTGGGCCGTTTTTATTAGTCCATGTGTCGGTGGTGAGATGGACTTTTCCGGACACAGATGCAGGGGAAAAGCGTTTAAATTTTTTGGTTTACACGTGGTGGCCGGGCAGGGACGGCTTTTCCCGGCAAAGGGAAAAGGGCCCGTCGGCATCTGGTATTGGGGGGGGCGAGGGGGGCCCTGGCATGGCAGAAAAAATCTGGTTTCCCCCCGACGGGAAAAAACAAAATTTTCAAGGCCAAAAAGTTGGGAATGCCCACATTAGGGGTTTTGGCTTTGGGGTGGTTTGTGTTAAAAAATGTTTCTTTGCTTTAAAAACCCCGGGGGAAGAAAGGTGGGGTACTAGACTGGCCCCTTGGGACGGCCCCTGGCAGGTCGTCAAATTGGGGGAAGGAGAAGGGGGGAAATGGGGCCCCGGTGGTGCTGGTTTGGGACTGGGCCATTTGGGGGAGGCTTTAAGTGGAAGCTTTATCCCATGATCCCTGACCTGGAGGAATGGGGAGCTGAGGGAAAGCCTTTGGGGGGGGTGGGGGGGGGGGGGGGGGGGGAGGGGGGCGGAGACCCGAGGGGTGTGAAGGGTTTGGGGGCCCGGCGTCGGTCTGGCCTTTTTGGCCAAAGGTTCCCCCATTTCAACTCATGCAATTTGGTGATGTGATAGGGGAAAGTTGGTGGGGGGTTAAACTTTTAAAGGGTTTTTGCCCCTTTTTTTTTGCGTTTCCGGCCAAAAGGGGAATATGAAACGCTGGGGGGAATCAGGGATTTCTAAAGAAAAGGGCCCCGGCTTGAGAGGTCCGGACCTTTTTTTACGGCGATAAGCGAGGAGCGGGGGTTTGCGTGACCCTGGGGTGGCGGAATCATAAAAGCGGACCCTTTTGCGACCCCCCCTCCCCCCTTTTTGTTTGGGGGGGGACCCCTATTGAAACTACCCCATGTTTTTCCTCCTCGTCCTGTGAAGCGCTCGGCAAGCAAATTTTGCGGAAAAAGGGGCCAGGTGGTCCGCAATTTTCGTCATCATCATCAACACAGGTGACTTGGTCGTTGACTTTTTTGCATCCCCAAGAATGCGGGCTACAAGCAAAAGGGGGACTGCAAGGCGTTGCCGACCGCCCGGGATTTTTTTCCTTTTTTGACCCGGGTTTCCCTTTACCCTTTTTGATGGCCTTTAGTAATGAGGGGTTTAGAGCAGACTAAATAAACCTCTTGATCTTTAAACATGATCAACCCCCCAAACCCCATTTTGTTTATCAAAGAGGTTTTTCAGACAATGGGTTATCCACGTGGTGGGGTTTCGAGGGGTTTACATTTTGGGTGCTTCTTTTTGGAAAGGATGCTGATGGGTGCTGATGACGGGCAAATTTGTGGGGCCCTGACTGGGAGGAGAGGAGGTAAGACTGCTAGATGCGGTTGCATTAACCATGAAGGAAAAGATTGGGACGATGTTCGTTACCCTTTTTTTCCCCAGGGGGCCCTTTACCCCGCGAGACAGGCCCGAAAGGTTTCCCGCAACTGGGCGAAACCGCTGGCATGCGTGTTGTCGCCAGCCCGGAAAGGGGGCACCTTTTTCGTACCCCTACCTCCCTTTTGCTAACCCCCCCTTTGCTCGCTTCCACCTTTCATTTGCCCCCTGTTCAGAAATATAAAAATTTGAGAAGGTATGGAATTTGTTTTGGAAAATTTTTTTTAAAAGACGGAAATCACAGCTATTCTCCAAAAACCCCTCTAATCAAAAAAAAATTGCCTTTGGGTTTAAATTTAATGCAAGGTGTCTATCAACAAATCAGAACTGGGGCAAAAAATGCAAAAACATGTATCTTTATGTTTTCGTATTTAAAACACGGTATTTTTTGCACCTTTTAATTTACCCGTGGTGATATAGAAATTTCTGTTTTTTTTAAAATTTACGTGGATGCTGCTTCAATGAACAAAGCTGGGTGGCAAAAGTCAAAAAAAAACGTATTTTGTTAAGTTTTCGTTTTTAAATTTCACTGTATTTTTTGCACCTTTTTTTCACCCGTGGGGGTTTTAAATTCTGTTTTTGATTTACTGGAAGCTTCGTCCCAAAGAAACAAAGTGCGTGCGCAAAAAATCAAAAAAAAAAATTTATCTGTTATGTTTTCGTATAATTTCACGGGTTTTTTTTTCATTTATTTCACCCGTGGTGACTTTGAATTTCTGTTTTAAGATTTAGTGGAAGCTGCTTAATGAACAAAGTGGGTGCGCAAAAAATCAAACACGTATCTGTTATGTTTTTTGTTTTAATTTTCACGGTATTTTTTTTCACCTTTCAATTCCCCGGGTGACTATAGAATTTCTGTTTTAAGATTTTCGTGGGTGCTGCGTTTAAATGAAAAAAAAGCTGGGGGGGCAAAAGTTTAAAAAAAAAAAGTTTTTGTTATGTTTTCGTATTTTTAACGGTATTTTTTTTCACCTTTCAATTAAACCCTTTTGGGGACTATTTGAATTTCTGTTTTTAAAATTTACGTGGTGCTGCGTCAAGAACAAAGCGGGGGGCGGGAAAAAATCCAAAAACAGTTTTCTGTTTTGTTTTCGTAAATACACGGTTTTTTTTTGCACCTTTTAAAATTTCCCCCGTGGTGATATAGGGAAATTTTGTTTTAAGATTTACGTGGGTGCGTCAATGAACAAAGCTGGGTGCGCAAAAGTCAAAAAACCGTATGTTTTTGTTTTCGTATAATAAAAGGTATTTTTGAACCCTTTTAATTCACCTGTGGTGACTATAGAATTGTGTTTTAAGATTTACGTGGATGCTCCCTCAATTAACAAAATGGGTGGCAAAAAACAAAAAAACGGAAACGTTTTGTTTTTTTTTGATTTCACGGGGATTTTTGGCAACAAAAAAACCTGTGCTGACTACAAGATTGCCGGATTGTAATTTAAATGCAAGGGGGATATATCAACACAGGGGAAGGGTTTAAAAATTGGGAAAAAAAAACACCTATCTGAAAAGTATACTGTTAAAAAGTTGAGTTTTGACCTAACAAAAAGACCCGAGTTACTAGAAATGATTTTGGGATTTCCCAAAATAAGTTCAGGGGGCCCAATATCCGGAAATATTTAAAAAAGCAAAATGTTAATAATAAAGATATTGAGTGCAAAGTCTTTCAATAAGGGTTTATTTTTCTGGCCCCCCCAAAATGAAGGAAGGGGCCCAAAAAAGGCGCGAAACTTAATAGATGATGCACAGATTTTTTAAACCCTTTAAATTTTCGCATTGTTTTGAAAAATTTTGTTCACCATAAAAAAATTTGGGGATTCCAAAATTTTTCGAAAAAAAATCGGGTCCCAAAATAGTAATAGCAGGTATTGCAGCAAGGTAATACAAACCGATTGCAAAAGTGCGTATTTTTACAGATATGATCATTACAGATATGATCTTTTTAGCAAGAAAACCCCTTTAAGTCACTGGATGTAACTGCAAATTATCATGTACATGTGGAGAATATCTGCATACAACTGGTATCAACCACTATAGGGTCACTGGCAGTAATATCGGTCGTAGAATAATGGTTTATATTCAGTAATGGTATGGTGTATTATTTAGCCATTATGTGGTTGCGGTATGTGGTCATGATTTGATGATGATTGGTTTCAGTGGATTTATTGGTAATGTTGGCCTTGGGATTTTGGTTTTGTGTAGTGTTGTTGTTGGGTAACTGTATAATCATTATTTAGTGGTTTTATGCTAACAACTTTGGGGGGATGTATATTTATAGACCTTTTATATTTTCCACACTGTGCCCTGTTGCTAGTAATAAGGTGAAGAAGACTCAGAAGATCCAACCCCCCACCTCCCCCATCTTGATTGCAGACTGGTGTGATGATGTCATCACATGGGTCTGTATCAGTCAATGTGAGACTGGGCAGAGGCCCTCCTCAGATAACAAGGGTAAGAAGGTGAAGTAGTTTTAGGGTGGGCCCCTAGAATCAACTCCTCTGGTGGGCCCTAAGTATTCCCATCTGACACTGATAGTAGTCTATATGTAAGAAAGGAGGGGACATGAGCAATGGTCTACACATGATACAAGAGAGGGATAAAGCAGGATTCTATATGACAAATGAGGAGACTGGATCAGCGGTCTGTATGTGACAGAGGTAGAGGCATGAACAGCAGTCTATATGTGACAGAGGAGAATGCAACAGCACTAACCTACAGCAGGTGAAATAAGTACTGAACATGTCACCAATTTTCTAAGTAAATATACTTCTAAAGGTCCTACTGACATGAAATTATCTCCAGATATCGGTAACAATCCATCCAAATCACAAAGGCAAAGAAATCAAACCATAAAGGTACATAAATTATGTGTAATAAATGTTGAACACATGAAGAAAGAGAGGCGCAAAAAGTCATGTAAAGTCATGACACCAGCTGAAATCTATCAGTAATTGGAAAGCAATCCTGCCACTTAGTAAGAAATAATATCAGCAGCCTCAACTGATGGCCTATAAGAAGGTGCCCCATTACCAAGGTGCACGACAAGAAACATCTCATGATGGGTATAACTAGTGAGCCGTGTCAATAACTTTGCAACCTTTTAGTTGCAAAACACACTGAAGGCATTGGTTACACAATAATTTCTAAACCACTGAAGGTTCCGGTGAGCACTGTTGAGCCCATAATCTGGATATAGAAAGAACATCATTTTACAATAAACCAGCCATAACCCCAGGAGCTCCCCACAAGATTTCAGACAAAGGAGTAAAATTAATTATCAGTAGAGTTGTCCAAGAGTCAAGGACCACCTGTGAAGAGCTACAAACAGACCTAAAATCAGCAAGTACAATTATTCAAGCACATTTAATGTTTGTTCAACAACATTGAGATAAAAAATCACAGAAAAAATGGGACTAAATTTACTCAAAAACACAAGGCCATACTTACAGCTCAATGCCTGGACTATAGACTGAACCCAGTAGGAGGAAACACAAGCCCCTATGCTACTTGGGAAATGTAAAACAGGTGCAGATAATTAATGAGCAGAAGTTCACACACCCTTCCACTAGGGGAACAATTGAATGATAAAAAATTGCACATTAAATTAGTACCAATTCACACCCGTATGCAAAAAAGCCACAGTATAATACATGGGGAGACTGCAAAAATACAAAAATACCGATAAGACAACCACTCACACACCTTCTATGTATGAGGGGAGTGGTTGCTGGTATTATAATTGCATATAGATAAGGCGATACAAAGGGTGCCATTTATACAGATACGCGTGGTACACCATGCTGGCTTATGACTCCTCCACTATTCGATTGGGCAGGCTGACCAGCACTTTTTACGTGTCCAACACAAAATACTGCAAATTGACGTACCGATACGTCCTCCACATCATGCGGGCTCACAATATATTACTGCTGGCCTCATGCAGCCAGCAGTGATCAATCCCTTAGAGCTGTCTGTGACGTCACCATGCCCCGCATGACTGACAGTTGGATAGAGACCAGTACAGAGCATTTCTGATGTTCTAAAAGTGAAAAAAAAGTAAAACACAAACAAGAAAAATGGCAATCGCCCCCCCAAAACTTCAAAAATAAAGTAATCAGATATGGTATTGCCGCGTGCATAACAACCTACCCTACATATCTGTCATGTTAATTAACCCACACTGTAAAAAAAAAGAAAAAAAATACAATCACAGGATTGCGATTTTTTTTGTTCATCCTGCAGCACATAAAATGGAATAAATATTGTTTCATAAATTTCACTTTTTTTTTTTTAAAATACTTCAACATAAAAAAAACTATATAAATTGGGTATCCTCGACCCAAGAAGTAAATCTAAATTGCCACATATATTGCAGTAGTATTTTTTCACCCTGCTTTCCAAAAACGGATTTAAAACCAATCAAAAAGCCTTGTTTCCCCAAAAATTATACCAATAAAAATGTCAACTCATCCCACAATAAACAAGCCCCTACACATCTACGAGCACAGAAAAATAAAAAAGTTATGGCTCTCAGACTATTGCAATGCAAAAATATGTTTTCCTTTTTGATTCCTGTCAGAATAGGACAACATCAAAAAAAGAGAATTTTTTATAGACACATTTCTATTGTGTAAAGGTAATAAAATATAAACTATATAAAATTTATTTTCTTGTAATGGAACTGATCCACATAGTAGAGATATTATGTCATTTATACCTCACAGCGAACGATGTAAAATTGAAGCCCAAAAAACAATGGCAGAACTGCGTTTTTACCCCTGATTTTAATGGCCAATGCTAAAAAACTGCGGAACACCTGTGTGCCCAAAATGCACAATACACTCCTAGAAGAGATCCATGAGGGGTGTTGTATCCAAAATGGGGCGATTTCTGGAAGGTTTAACCTGTTCTGGTACTTTGTGGGCTTTGCAAATGAGACATGGCACCCACCAAAATCTGTGTTCCGAAAGCCAAATAGCGCTCCCTCCCTTGTATGCCCTGCCATGCGCCCAAACAGCAGTTTACACCCATATATAGGGTACTACCGAACTTGGAAGAAATTGAGTAACAAAATTAGAGGGGTGCTTTTTTTCCAGGATTCCTTGTAAAAATTAAACATTTTCAGCTAAAATTGCAGATTGTTGTAAAAAATATTTTTTTTTCATTTTACAACCTAACGCTAAATAATTTGTTAAACACCTGTGGGGAGTTAATATACTCACTGCACCACTGGTTATATTCCTTAAGGGGTGTAGTTTCCAATATGGGGTCTTTTTAGGGGTGTTTATTAATTTTTTAGCACTTTAGGGTGTCCACAAACCTAAAATGGTGCCTAAATAAAATCATATTGAAAATGAGACTCCAAAGTCTGGTAGGTGCTCCTCCTATTCTGACACTTGTGGCTGAGCCAAATAGCGCACAATGGCCACATATGGGATATATCTAAAAACAGCAGAATCAATATTAAGTTGTATTTCCCCGGTTACAATCTACCGTGTTCCTGTGAATAATGGATAAAAACTGAAAATCTGGAAAAAAAGTAAAATCTTGAAATTTCACCTCCACTTTGCTTTAATTTCTGTGAAATACCAAATGTTTCAACAAACTTCCTAAACACTGTTGTGAATACTTTAAGGTGTGTAGTTTCTTAGATTAAGTCATTAATGGGAGTATCTAACATGAAGGCCCCTCAAAGCCATGTCAGAACTGGACTGGTCCCTAAAAAAATGTATATTGCAAATTTTCTTGAAAATCTGAAATTTCTAGATGTCTAAGCCCCCTAATGTCGTAAAAAAAATAAAAAGACATTTAAAAAATTATGTCAACCTACAGTGGACATATGTTAGATGCTGGTTATAAACTATTTTGAGTAGAATAACTATCAGTCTTAGATGCAGAAAGGCCAGAATTGGCTGCAGCAGTAAGGGGTTAAGCTGTCACCAACAAAGGCCTTTGTACAAAGTATTAAATAAATTTCAATAAATGTGTTAAATACTTGTTCCCTGTGTCATTTCTCATTATTACACATAACTTAAAGAGAACTTGTCAAATAGATTATGCCCCCCTGGCTGATTACCGCACAAGCTAGTGACAGATATGCTGTTTCCAGCGCTGTGTCCCTTATTTTGTAAGATGCTGTAGTTTTAGAGTATTTAATGCTCAATTCTGCAGTTTTCAGCCAGAAAAGAGTCATGAAAAGAGTCAGTTTTTTCATGCCCCGCCCACCTAAGTCTAGACCCGCCCATCTCAACTGATTAATCTATTACTTTGAATAGGTAGAAACATGTGAATAACTGCCAGGTGAGCGGGGCTAGCCTTTGGTGGGCGGGGCTAACACCGTTCATGAATAAAATTTGATATTAAATGCTCTAAAATGGCATTTTTGGGAAATAAGGGACACAGCGCGGGAAAAGGGGGTCTGTTCACTCTTTGTTTCCTCAGCAAGGGGGGCATAATCTATGTGACAAGTTCTCTTTAAGGTATGAACATCTATAGCTTGATTTATTTGCCTGTGTGGATTGGACAGGCTGTTACCAACATCTGGTGAGAATGTCATTTCAATAGCACTTTAAGAAATACAGTATATTTACTTTAAAATTGGTGTTCGATACTTATTTATGTGTATGAAACGGAGGAGGGGGCATAAGCAATAGTCTGTATGTGACAGAGGAGGGGAAAGGAAAAATGGGATTATGTGACAGGGAAAGGAAGGGTGGAATAGGAAAAAAAAACCCGTGTATAAATTTTGGGAAGAGGAAAGGGGAAAGGAACAGTGGTTTTAGTGACAGGGGATGGGGAAAGAGCAACAGTTCATATGTAACAAAGGGAAGGCCAGACAAGTCTACATGTGACAGAAAAGGGGATGAAGCAGCAATCTATATGTGAGAAAAGAGGGGGCTAGAACCATTATCCATATATGACAGAGGAGTGAGTATAAACAGCAGTTAACAGTCAATATGTGACAAAAGAAGGAGCTACATCAGTAATCTGTATGTGACAAAGCAGGAGGCATGAGTGGCAGTCAATATGTGAGAGAGAAGAGCCATGAGTGACAGTCAGTGTTTGAGAGTCATGAAAAACATTCTTTATGTGACAAAGAAGGGAATATGGGAGGCAAGTAATTCATGACGCTACAGAAATGGAAAACTAGCTGTCGCAGATTTGTAGTCAGTGCTGAGGGCTGTATTCCTTCTGAAAATAGGGGCTAATATATCCGCTATAGAATTCTGTGGAAGTATTCACATTAATACTGTGAAAAAGGTATCCCAATCGATACATGTGATGAAGCCAGAAAATATTATGTGAAATGGGCACTTGGTTGGAGCCCCGTCTTTAAAAAGCCAGCAATTGCACTTAAGTGAATGCATTTTCTACTAGTGCATTATAATAGGGAACAAGTGATTGCATAGTCTAGTCCAATAGTGGAACTAAAAAAAACTGTAAAAAATGTTTGAACATATACAAAAATAAAACATAGACACAAACAACAAGTATCCTGTATAATCACATCTATGAAACTATTGTGTCATCTAATCCAGTGTCAAGATCTGGCACCAGAGATAGAAGGTGGATCTGCTTGGTCACCTTTGAAGGGTTGGCGTAACCTATGCTGGGGAGCAAAGTCTTAGAGGCCCATGGTCTTCACTGGAAGGCCAGTTGGTCTTTACTGTGCGGATCGCTACCCTCAGTGTAGTTCTTTGTGATGACAGCCGAGGAGTGTGGTACAGAAAGGGGAGACAGATACATAGTCAGAGCACAAGCAATTGGTCAGCAAAAGACAAGGTAGAGTTAGGAAGGTAACAGAGAAATCCAGAACAGAAAGGCAATCCAGAAAAAAAACACGCAGGAGAGGTAGAATAATAAAACAACACCAACAACTGATCAATGGGTACTGGGTGAGGTGTCCCTAAAAGATCCATGGACTGAAGTGAGGAAGAATTGAATGGTGCACGTTGGCCATTTAAATCAAAAGGAGTCAGCGCACATGCCCCCTAGTGCCAGAATGGGAGATCCCGCAGAAGCAGCAGTAGTTGTAGGAGGAAGATGCCAATAAGGGGACTGACCAAGCTGCGCGTGGAATGGGGTCAGGCAAGCAGTGGATTGGGCGCGAGCGTGGACTGGCACCCAGACTGCGGCATGGTCCAGTAAGGAAGCGGGGAAAACTCTTTTAAACCCCGAAAATGGAGACAATGAAAACATCATCCTATCCTGCAAGAGAAAAATAAAAGTTATACGTGATATAAACACATAGGGCAACATGCATGAAATTTGGCGTTTACATGCCAAATTTCATGCACATAAAAAAGGAATAGAATGTGCCTGATTTATGTACCCATTCTACAGATGGTCATAAATCAGGCACATTCCAGCGCTCAGCCGACAATTCGGATCAGGTATACAACTTTGAAAGTGGTATACCTGTTCTGACTGTAACGTGCCCAGAAATGCTGTAGCGAAGCCATAAATATGTAGTTTCGCTACGGTTCTAGTGCACCCCGAATCCCTCACTCCTCCCAAGATCGGGCGCATTACAAAGCGCCACAGGCCCTACATAATTTGCTCTGGAATGGCAGGAGATTTGAAAATCTATGAACGGGGCTGCGCCTGATATCGGGCCGTAAAGACGCCAGATATCTGGGGGCAGCCCCATTCATACATGTCGCCCATAATTTTTTTGTGTTTAAGTGGCAAGTATGATTTCTAAATGTGAGGAGGGGCCTATAAAAAGAGGAATGGCTGGAAAAAAAAGTATGGTGTATAATGGAGCATCTGCCTGAAGACAATTTTGTAAGCTAGACAAATATGGTCTACATCTAAACTACAATGCCTACTGGAATTCCGAAGGAGTCTGAAATTCACTTTTTATCAGGCAGCTCATTCAGATTGATTGCTATGAACAAGTCTACACACTTAACTAGGCCAAGTCAGTGCATAGGAAAATTAAGGAAAATAAATAACCTTCAACTAATTAAATCAGTGGGGAGAAGGTGGTTATCAAATAGCTTATTTAAAAAGCCCAAAACACCCCAGCAAGGGTAAATCCTATATATTTAATTTGTCTAATTGGACAAATTTATAAAGGAAAACGGAAAAGTTTTAGATGCTTCTGCTTTTACTCAAAGTAAATCTCTGAAGTTTAAGCACTATTTAAAAAAAGGTGAGGATAAGTTTCTCGCTAGGTATATTATCACCATCTATCTTAGATAATCGTGTATTCATTGCTAATTGGAAATTCAGCTTAGAGTATGTGACAAAGCGGCTTCTGGAAAAACTGTTGCAGTCCTAAAAACCTGGGGTATACCTTGTGCCATGTTCCTGTTACTTGTAGATTTGTGCTAGTTTGAAGTGTAATTCAGTGTCTAGCGCATTTACAAATGTTCACTCCTCTGTACTAGGATATATTCTCTGTCACTGGAGTATAGATATAATATAAAATGAATGGTCTTTTTGCTCATAAATAAAATCTGCATCAGTTTTCACAGAACATAAATTTCCAGGCTATTATACCATAATATATCTAGAATAAAGTTACATACCATATATGTGTAATATATAATTACATTCATATCTGTTATTTTCGCTACAACTATTTTTGAGTTAAAGCGGTTTTGCCACGATCTCATTTCATACCTCCTGCAACCAGATCTTCAGCTCTGTATGCTAAGAAGGAGGCGTGTGTGATTTTGTTTAAATTGACAATGGAATACTCCTCTTTTACCGATAAAAGTGGGAAAATTTAAAGAAGCGCCAAAAAAAAA
>JAODAL010014686.1:0-86562 GCA_025379985.1 Phyllomedusa bahiana
CGGGGGCCCGTCCCGGGTTTTCTGAAACCCTTAGGTTTTTTTTATTTTCTTAATCTGTGTAAAGGAAAAAATTGGTTTAGAAATTTCACCAATTCTGGAGATAAAAAGGGCCCGCCCAAGGGGGTTGGGGGGAGGCGGGTTTTAAAAACAGGCACAGGCACAGAAGGGCCCCATAAAAACAGGTTGTTAAATTTAATTTTTCCCAACCTACACCCCAGGAAAAATTTTAAAACATTTTTCGGTGTAATAAGAAGAGGAACGTCCTTTGTTTTTATGGATGATGCTCCACAAACATCAACTTGCACTAAAGGCAAAGAACAGTTTGTTTTTTGTGAAGAGAAGGAAAATGGTGTGCCTCAATGAAGTAGTGGAAGTGCAACTCCAGGGGATAAAGGAGATCATGAAAAAGGGAAAAAATACTGGGGGAGGGCCCCAAAGGGGCGCTCACTCAGGAATCTGTGAACCACAACTACAAAATATCCAAAACCCTCCCGAACCCCTCAAGCGCCCTTTTTTTATTTTTAAATTAACAATGGGGGGAAAAATTGGGGGACAATGCACCAATTCTTGGGGATGGAATGGGGGCCCGCTGGGAAGGGGGGGGGGAGGCCCGGATTTTTAAAAAAGCAATTTTATGCAGGGACAGAAAACCCCATATATTTTTGTTAAATTTGTTTTCTTTTGATTTTTTTTGGGCCCAAATGTTAATGTTTTGGGGATTTTTTAAAACCCGGCGAAAAGGCTTCCCGTTGTTCTCGGCGTTATGCTCCAAATTCTTACTCACATTGTGAGTAAGTAATGGTTTCTTTGACTGTAGTGAGAAGAAAAATTGTGTAACTGTAAATGATTCTGGAAGAACTGACCTATCTTGGATGGAGAGAACTGTGGTACGCTCAGCAGCTTTTGGACCAAGAAATACGGGTTTCAACAGCTGTTGACACCAATTGTTGGCAGGCAAACTGCTTACAGTGTCTCCCATACCTCAGCAAGGTCTGCTCTCCAAGGATACTTTTCTTTATCTCTTTCAATGTTATCTTTATGAATTTTAAGTGATTGCTTAGAAATGTTTGTGCTATGTAGGAGAAGAAACTCAATGAGATACCAGAGGAACATAACTTGAATGAAGTAAGAGAATGGTGGCACATTCGGTCTGTTTTGTCTCCCCATGGCTGTAGACAAACTGCTTTCGGAGACACCCTGTCACGTTGTTGTATAAGTGCCAAAAAGGATCTTATTAAAGAAAACAAAAACACATACAAAAATAATAACAATAGGTGGATCCTTCGGAACGTGGAAAATGGAAAACACAGAGTCCAGGAACAAAGCAGAAACAAATATATCCAAACCTTTACCAGGCAGGACACAGACTGTCCAGAGGAATGTCCAGTAAAAACTCAGAGGAGCAAAAGCAGAAATGACTTGTCCAGGAAATCAGGAAAATCTCAGGCCCAGCCTAGAGCCAGAGGCTGGGCTAAATAGCTGGGCCTGATTGCAGAAGTACTGCACCTGGAAAGTGCACAACGGCAGCTATTAACCATCGCTGTGCTGGAAGGCATAGCCTTTAACAGAACAGTCCCCGAATCAAATGCCAGGCAGATCATGACAGTACCCCCCCCTTTTATGAGGGACCTCCGGACCCTCAATGTGCCCTATGGAATCAGGGTCACCGCCAGACGTGGCGCTGCTGGGCACTGGGTCCTCGCCGCCAGACGTGGCGCTGCTGGGCATTGGGTCCTCGCCGCCAGACGTGGCGCTGCTGGGCACTGGGTCCTCGCCGCCAGACGTGGCGCTGCTGGGCACTGGGTCCTCGCCGCCAGACATGGCGCTGCTGGGCACGGGCTCCTCACCAGACGTGGCACTGCTGGGCACGGGCTCCTCGCCAGATGTGGCGCTGCCAGGCACGGGCTCCTCGCCAGACGTGGCGCTACTGGGCACTGGATCGCCGCAAGACGTGGCGCTGCTGGGCACGGGCTCGTCGCCAGACGTGGCGCTGCTGGGCAAGGGCTCCTCGCCAGACGTGGCGCTGCTGGGCACGGGCTCCTCGCCAGACGTGGCGCTGCTGGGCACGGGCTCCTCGCCAGAGGTGGCGCTGCGGGGCAGGGGCTCGCGCCAGACGTGGCGCTGCTGGGCATGGGCTCTTCGCCAGACGTGGTGCTGCTGGGCACGGGCTCCTCGCCAGATGTGGCGCTGCTGGGCACGGGCTCCTCGCCAGAAGTTGCAGCAGGCACCGGACAAGCAGAAAAAATTTTGGGGTCAGCCATCCTAAATGCCTCAGCTACTGCCCTAAAACATTCAGCAAGTTTAAAAAAATCCA
Organism: Phyllomedusa bahiana; assembly: GCA_025379985.1. Classification (NCBI taxonomy): domain Eukaryota; kingdom Metazoa; phylum Chordata; class Amphibia; order Anura; family Hylidae; genus Phyllomedusa; species Phyllomedusa bahiana. The sequence goes on from JAODAL010014686.1 coordinate 2,315, forward strand.
CAGCCAAAACTTGGACAGGCCATGTATCCCGAGGATCCATTATTATAGGCCTGAGATTATGTCACGTTGTTGTATAGGTGCCAAAAAGGATTTTATTAAAGAAAACAAAAAAACATACAACAACACAAAAATAATAACAAAAGGTGGATCCTTGGGAACGTGGAAAAAGGAAAACACAGAGTCCAGGAACAAAGCAGAAACAAATATATCCAAACCTTTACCAGGCAGGACACAGACTGTCCAGAGGAATGTCCAGGAAAAAACTCAGAGGAGCAAAAGCAGAAATGACTTGTCCAGGAAATCAGGAAAATCAGGCCCAGCCTAGAGCCAGAAGCTGGGCTAAATAGCTGGGCCTGATTGCAGAAGTACTGCACCTGGAAAGTGCACAAAGGCAGCTATTAACCATCGCTGTGCTGGAAGGCATAGCCTTTAACAGAACAGTCCCCGGATCAAAAGCCAGGCAGATCATGACACACCCATTCCTGAGCGGAATCAAATCAATCAAAAAGGTACTTTGATTTTCCTGAAGGACATGCCTCCAATGGATGAAGAGGATCGTGGAGCAATAAACATCAGTTTCACCGTGAAGACACTTGCAGAGGATGCTGAGAACAGCACTTGCATACCGGACTGTCAGATTTTCTGAACCATTAGGTTTATTGATTTTCTTAGATCTGTGCAAGGAAAAAATTGGTTCGAGAAATGCACCAATTCTGGAGATGGAATGGCCAGCTGAAGGGGTTGGAGGAGGCTGGATTTTTTAACAACATGTGCACAGGCACAGAAGCCTTATATACAGGTTGTTAAATTGAATTTCCTTAGCCTGACAGTCCAGAAATTTGATACATTCACGGTGTAATAAGAAGAGGAACGTCCTTTGTTTTTATGGATGATGCTCCACAAACATCAACTTGCACTAAAGGCAAAGAACAGTTTGTTTTTTGTGAAGAGAAGGAAAATGGTGTGCCTCAGCAGCTTTTGGACCATGAAATACTGGTTTCGACAGCTGTTGACACTAGAGATTGGCGATTGATTCTAACAAAGTGGAATTCGTTTAGAATTTCAGGAAAACTTTGGTTCGGAACGAAGTCGAACTTTGGGGTACTTCACGTGAACGAAGTGTGCTTTTCATTGATAAAATGGCTGCGAGCACATGGCGCTACATGGGGCAAAGAGCTATGGGAGGAAGAAGGGCATAGCCTGCATGACATGTGCAGAGATGAAGCCAATCAGAGACCGGCGGGATTCTATGACGTCACCGCACTATATAAGTCCGGGCGCGACTCTGGGAGCTCATACCGCTCTCACTGTACTGATTAGGGAAGGTGCTGCCGCGTCTGCTTATGATACTAAGGAACTCATTTTTATACAGCGATTTTTGGGGGGTGTCTCAACTTGTCTCAGAGACTGCTTCTCTTAATGTTCTATTTCTGATTTTGTGGGGTATTGGGTCTGAAGTCCAGTGTGTGTCCAGTGCAGTTTGAAATATACTTTTTTAATGCTATTGCTAAACCCCCAATTGAATACCCAAAGGGTGATCTAACCCTTTTTTCTTTTGGATTCATTAAAAAAACAGGGGTTTTTTAAAAATTACAAAATTTCCCAAATTTTCTTTTTTTGGGGGCTCAATTTTTTTGCGAAATTTTAACACCCGGGGACTAATTAAGCGTTTTTTCTCTGCGGGTTGTGACTAAAAGAAAACTTTTTATTTTCCCCCGCCAAAAAAAAAAATTTTTCTTTTACCCAAAATTTCACAAGCGAAGGGTTAAATTTTAAAATTTTTTCCTCTTGTTGTGTAGCGTAAAAAAACACGCCATTGTAACACGCTACAAAGCTCGTAGTTTTTGGTTGCCAATTCTTTTGGCAATTTAATCCGGGGAAAAAAATTTTAAGCGTTTTTCCCGGCTGCTGTGGTGCTAAAAAAAACTTTTTATTTCACCGCCAAAGAATACTTTTTTCCTGTAGAATAATTCACAAGCAAAGGGTTAATTACAATTTTCCTCTTGTTGTTAGCGAAAAAAAACACCCCATTTGGAACCCATGCTAAAAGGGCTCGTGTTTTTGGTTGCCCCAATTCTTTGCCCCAATTTTCACCCAAAGGGGTTTAAAACTAAGTTTTTTTTCTGCAGTTTTGTAACTCAGAAAAAAAACGTTGGTTTTCACCCCCAAACAGAAGAAATTCTGTAGCAAAATTCATTTTCCGAACCCTTTAATTTAAAGCCTTTTTTGTGTTTTTTATTTTCCATTAAAATACAAGAGTTTTAAAAAACGGCACATAAAGCCCAATTTTTTTCCCCATTTGTGGAGCGCAATATAAAACCCAAAGGGGTTTAACCCAAGTTCTTAGGGGGTTCTTTTGGGAGTCAAATACAGGGTGTGTATTTATCATATACAATATCTTCATAAAACCCAGTGGTCGGGAAATTTTTTTAAAAAAACAGTTTTTCAGACAAGAGGGGGGGGGGCCCTTTTACCGCAAAATTTGGCAGAGGGGCACAAACATTCCGGGCCCAGGTCGAAAAAAACAGAAAGGGGGGACGTCCCCAGCAGGGGCCCACCCCGGTGGGCCCCCCACAACTCCCCGCTGTCATCTAGGGGGCCGGGTGTCTGACTAAAACCCCAAAGGGGTTTTTGTTTGGGTTTTGACTAGGCCCATCCATTTCCCCTCCCAGATTGGACATTGACCCCCCCGGGCCAAAGATTCGGTGGGGAACGTCAGAAAAAACCCCTTAGTTTTGCAGGGCCCCCGGGAGGGGGGTTCAGCGGGCCCCCCCCGGGGCCCCTCAAAACCCGCCTCTTTTTCCCAAACCCGGGGTTCCCTCGGGCCAAAAGGATCTATTTATGTGGTCGGGGCCTCAGGCCTACTATATAGGGGGGGAATGAAAAAAATTTGGGGAAAGGGCCAGTCAGCGCAAATTTGGCAGGGGAAGAAAGGGGGCCAAATATCCCTGCTTCTTGCAGTTAGGGCGGCAAAGTATAGATGTTGAGAGTGGCAGGGGAAGTCATTTTTGTGGGGGGTCCAGCCCCCGCTCCCAAAAGGGGCTGGTGATGGGGACGAAGTGCCCGATGAAACACAGATAGAATGTTTATGTAGCCCGACCGCACGGGGGGCCCCCGGGGTGGGGCAGGGGTTTCATCTTTCGTCGGGGAAAAGGGGGGGGGGGGGGGGGGGGGGGTTCCCCCTTGTGCTGTTCAGGCAGCGGCGAAACCCAGCAAGTGGGTTGTGTGGCCGGATTCAGCAGGGTAGCAGAAAGTGTGGGGGTTCGGGCCCAAAAAGGGGCCCACGGGGTTTAAAAAACCCGTTTTCGCAGGCCCAAAGAAAGTAGGGGCACAGGGGCTCATTGAAGAAACGGTGGAGTATTCACTCATTTGGGGGAAAGCGTTGGCGGTTAAAATTTCCGATACTGGGCCGGTGTGGGCAGTTTTTTTTCTAAGACACCGGAGGAGCCGAATTTTTGGGTATAGGGTAGAACCCCCTTGGGCAGAAAGTGAACCCGGGGCCCCGGGGAAAAAAGCTAACTTTGGGCACAAACGGCCCCTTCGTAAACAAATGCCCCGTCACCACCCGGGGGGCCTGGGGGGAAACGGGCCCCAGATGGGTGGTCCTTCCTGCCCCCCGCCAGCAACAGCAGCAGCAGCGCCCAGTGGCAAACCTTTTCCATTGCCCCAGCCCCAAGGCCCCCAACCACCTCTGCAAAAGGGATTGTTTTCTTTGACATCATCCCCCGGTCCAGTTGCCCCTGCCCCTTTGCTACTCATGGCGCCAGCAGTCGTTCAGCGGAGGGGATTGCAAAGAGAAACAGTTTGCGCCCAAACCCAAACCAAATTTTGCAGCAGCGACCGTGTCCCTTCCAATTTTTTTGGTTTATTTTGCGCCCCTCCCTTTTCCAAATGGTGGACCCCTCCCACCGTTCACAGAACTAAGGGGCTTTTTCCGGCCGAATGGAGAGGTTCCAAAGCCGTTTTTTCTTTTCCAAAAACCCCAGTACCGAAATTTCCCATAAATATGGGGAAAACAAAGGGTTGGGCCAGCCCTTTTAAGTTTAAATCGGTTTTTAAAATGCCCCGGCAGCCGGGACGTGTGGGGCTGTAACTATGGTCAGGGGCCAGTACAGTCCTTTATGGCCCACTGGGTAAATTTGTGTTTCCTGCCCCCCCCACACCAAAAAACTTGGCCAGGAGCCCTCCCCCTTTCTCCTCCAGGGTTGTCAAACTGCGGCCCCTGTCCCATTGCCCCCTCCTCCTCCTCCACCACCACCACCTTTCTCAGCCTCCAAAAAAAGGGGAACTGCTCCATCATCCCCACATGTGTAGGGCACAGGGGGTTCCACGCAGTTCTCCCACCTGGCTAGCCTCGGGTAACAAAGTAAAAACAGGGGGAATGCTCTGGCCCAGGGCACCCAAAAAAACGATGTGTGGTTTTCTCCGCACCAACTGCAAATCGAATCAGGGTGAGGGAAACAAGGGGAGGAACATGTTTTTCCGCCCCCTTGCACCGAGGGGGGGATGGCCCATCCCGCCCTGCATGGGGGTCGTGTTCAATCGGGTTTGTAAAAAGGGTTTCCTGAAGTCTTCCACCGATCTTCAAAAATTTCCTCAATAGGGCCCAAAGGGAAAACTGTGCATCCCCACTTCATCCATTCCTACAAAGCCGGGAAACCCAACCCCCCTCGATTGCAGCGACAAAACCCGGCCCCCCCTAACAACATTTCTGATATGCGATGTTTCCACCCCTTGGAATTCCAGCCTGCACATATTGGACCAACTGTATGAACAGAGAAAGGCCTTAACGATTTTTTGATGATCCAGGCGGACAGGAGTACTCCCCTGTGTAACTTTTGATGTCGCCAGTGGCAGCTCATGCGTGACACCTGCCGTTTTTTGGGAGGCCATTCGAGGAGCCACTTTAAATTTTTCAGGTCGCCAGGACAAAGGGAGAATAACGTCATTCCATGCTTCATGTCCTGGAACAGATGCTAAAAAATCTGTCTGGGCAGGGGGACTGGAGAAGTGGTGACTACATCTCGCGGCCCACATGAGTCCGGTGGGGACTGAAATGGAGGGGGAAAGGACATTGGAGCAGAAGCATTGTCTGGTGAAATGAGGGGATTTTCTACCCAGGTGACAAGAGAGGAGGAGCAGGAGCAGTGGAGGAGCTAGATGGAGATGAGGAAGACGGGGAAAGGTGACCCGCAAGCACCGTGGCAGTATACAGTGGAGATGGAGGCAGGGAGCCCCTCGGAGTCAATTGTGCAGATGGCCCGCAGCATGTGATTTGCCTGGCTAGTGAAGCCGAAAGTCACCATCCGGCAGAGGGATGACTTCTGGCTCTCCACCCTATTGGACCCTCGCTACCGGTCCAAAATGGGACCCTTTTTTTCCCAGCTGCTAGGAGGGGGGGACAAACTCAAATACTATAGGGAAATCCTCCGTAGTCAGTTGGGGCTGCTGCCTATGTGCGGCATCGTCCCTCCTCTGACGGGTTTCTGACCGGGGTTCTTCAGCGCTCACCCTACTTCTGCCCGGCTGCTGGGGGAAGGTGGGGGGGGGGGTAGGGGCAGTACCAGCTCCATCAGCAGCAACCTAAGTCTGAGTCGCTTATGAGCAGCTTCCTTCACCCGCCTAGTGGGAGGGCAGTCGCCCGCAGCAGCAGCAGGACCTGGGCAGACCCTGAACCAACAGGTGGTGGTCTACTTGGACAGCACTCTGCCACCCCAGTTAGAAGATTCCCCTGGACTACTGGGCAGCCAAATTTGGCCGCAACTTGCCGAGTTTTTCAGTGGAGAAGCTGTCCTGCCCCGGCCGTAGTGTGGCATCAGAGCGGGTGTTTCAGTGCAGCGGGGACCATTGTTACCCAAGGAGAACCCGCTTGTCCATGGGAAATTTTGGATACAACTGACCTTTGTCAAGATGAATCAGGCGTGGATCGGCCAGGATTTCCACACACCCAAATGCCTTAGGCGTCAGACTACATCAGCCATGACGCCTCACCCACACTGTGAGAAATGAGTCTGGGTTCAAACTACCTGCCTCAGCCCCTATTCTGATGCCGCCACCCGCCTGATGCCACACATCTGCTGACAGTTTCTCCATCTGCCAACAACCTTCTTTACCAGGGACTGGTATTGCCACCCACCTCCACACTCTGTCCATTGTGCCACTGTATACCTCATGCTGTGCTGCTGCTGTTGCAGAGTGCCCTGACAACCACACTGTGTCAATGTGCCACGCTTCTGACACTGCTGTTGCTTCCCTGCCGCCGTCAACCCTCCACCTCTGTTCATTGTGCACTCTGTGCCTACACTAGTTTTTGCCACCTCCAAATGTCATTGTGCCACTGTCCTGACCTCATGCTGCTGCACACCGTCACCTAATACTCTGTCGATTGTGCCACTCCCCCACCTGTGCCTACTACTGTTTTGCCACCTCCAGAATGGACATTGTGCCAGCTGTTCCCTGCCTCCATGCTCGCTGCTGGCCAGTCACCTCCACTCTCTGTCATTGTGCCACTTCTGTGGCCTACTCCATTACTCCAGTTTTTTGCCACCTTCATTAAATGTCATTGTGCCACTCTCTGACCTCATGCGCGCTGCCGCCGTCACCATCCTTTCTTCTGTCATTGTGCCACCTGTGCCTACTACTGTTTTACCACCTCCAGAATGTCCTTGTGCCACAGTCAGACCTCATGCTGATGGCCAGGCCGTCACCATCCACTCCTCTGTCATTGGTGCCACTCTGTGGCCTACTCACTGTTTTTGCCACTCCAGAATGTCATTGTGGCCACTCTCTGACCTCATGCTGCTGCTGCCTGACACCTCCACTCTCTGTCATTTGTGCAACTCTGTGGCCACTCCATTTTTTGCCACCTTCCAGAATGTCATTGTGCCACTCTCTGACCTGCATGCTGCTGCTGGCCGTCACCTCCACTCTCTGTCATAGTGCCACTCTGTGGCTTACTCAGTTCTTGCCACCTCCATAATGTCATTGTGCCACACTCTGACCTCAGCTGCGCACGGTCACCTCCACCTCTCTGTCCATTGTGCCACTCTGTGGCCTACTACTGTTTTGTTTGTGCCACCTCCAAAATGTCCATTGTGCCACTTTCTGACCTCATGCTGCTGCTGTCGTCACCTCCACCTCTCTGTCCATTTGTGCCATCTCGGAGGCCACTACAGTTTATTGCCACCTCCAGAATGTCATGTGCCACTCTCAACCTCATGCTGCTGTGATGCCGTGACCTCACCACTGTTGTCATTGTGCCACTCTGTGGCCTACTCCAGTTTTTTTGCCCACCTTCGAGAATGCATTGTGCACTCTCTGACCTCCATGCTGCTGCCGCCGTCACCCTTCCACTCTCTGTCATTGTGCACTCTGTGGCCTACTACTGTTATTGGCCACCTCCTAATGGTCATTGTGCCACTGTCTTGACCTCAATGCTCGCTGCCGCCTTGACCTCCACTCTCTGTCATTAGTGCACTCTGTGGCCTACTACTGTTTTACCTCACCTCCAAATGTCATTGTGCCCACTGTCTGGACCTCTCATGCAGCTGTTGCCGTGACCTCCGACACTTTGTTCAATGTGCCACTATTTTAGTTCCTGCCCTGTTTTTGCCAACCTCCAGAATGTAATTGTGCCACGTGGCTGACCTCATGCTGCTGCTGCCGTGTCCTCCACACGTGTCATTGTGCCACTCTCTGACGCTCATGCTGCTGCCCCCCCCTATATTTTGCACTTTTTATGTGACCTCAACGATATCATTGTCATTGTGCCACTCTGTGGCCTACACTGTTTTGTTATTTTTTGCCACCACCCAGAAAAAAATGTCATTGTGCCACTGCCTGACCTCATTGTTGCTGCCGTCCTCACCTCCACGCTCTTTTTTATTGTGCCACTCTGTGCCTACTACTGTTTTTTGCCACCTCCATAATGTCATTGTGCCACTCTCTGACCTCATGCTGCTCGCCGGCCCGATTACCTTCACTCTTGTCCATGTGGCCAATCTGTTTTCCCTACTACTGTTTTGGCCATCCTCCAGAATGTCATTGTGCCACTGTCTGACCTCGAGCTGCTGCTGACGTGGACCTTCAGAACTGTGACATTTGGCCACTCTGTGGCCTGCTCCTGTTTTTTTTGCCACCTCCAGAATGGTATTCGTGCACTGCCTGACCCTGCTGCGCTAGCCGTGCCCTCCACAACTGTGTCATGTGCCACTCTCTGCCCTGACCTCATGCTGCTGCTGTCCCTGTGAACCTCCACTCTCTGTCATTGTGCCAGCTCTGTGGCCACTACTGTTTTTGCCCACCTCCAGAATGTCATTGTGCCACTATCTGACCTCATGCTGCTGCCGCCGTCACCTCCACTCCCTGTCATTGTGCCACTCTATGGCCTACTACTGATTTTGCCACCTCCAGAATGTCATTGTGCCACTCTCTGACCTCATGCTGCTACCGCCGTCACCTCCACTCTCTGTCATTGTGCCACTCTGTGCCCTACTACTGTTTGCCACCTCCAGAATGTCATTGTGCAACTGTCTGACCTTATGCTGCCGCCATGACCTCCACACTTTGTCATTGTGCCACTCTGTGGCCTGCTCCTGTTTTTGCCACCTCCAGAATGTCATTGTGCCACTCTCTGACCTCATGCTGCTGCTGCTGTTGATGCCGTCAACTCCACACTGTGTCATTGTGCCACTCTCTGACCTCATGCTGCTGTTGCTGCCGCCGTCACCTCCACACTCTGTCACTGATGTTGCCACCTGAGCCCTCAGCTTGTTTTTTTCCAGCTGTCGCTGCCATGACTTTATCAGGCTACATTCCCCCTTCAGTTTTTTGGTCAGTTTTGCCCTCTTAAGTGCCCAGGGAATTTTAGAGTGAAGCGATTCTAAGAGCGGCGGCAGTCATGTGCATGTCATACTAAAACACAACATTGTATGAAGACCAAACCAAGCTCCCTCTGCATATTTAAGCATGGCACAATGTTCTACAGCACCCTGCAGGCTCTGTTTTTTAACACGATTTCTCCCGAAGTAATTCGGACCAAAGTTATTTTTGTCGGGAAATTCGGCGAAGTGACTGAACTGAATTTTTTAGAAATTCGCCCATCTCTACTTGTGCTCTGCTGTTAAAACCTTTCTATCAAAAAGGCACCTCTAACGAGCTAAGCTAGGAATAGCAGAGCTGATATGTCAATCACTGCTGTAGACCCGCCCACAGCCTAACCAGGAAGGGTGAGCCTAAAGCTGGCTATGAAGAGCAGGGTCTGTAAATAAGCAACCCTTTTAAACCTTACTGGCAATAGACATATGGATACGTACTATTGTCAATGCGGAGCTATGGAGTAGGCTCACTTGCTGAGACCACTCCATACGTTGTGAATGCCAGCTCTGATTCTGATTCTGCTGTTTAGCCTTTTGGATGCACAGTTTAGGCGCAAAGAAGTTGCCATGGCAGATGAAAGCCTATTAGGAATATCAGAAAGTAATAGGAATGCATCTTGGTACACTCTTCTGCATTATGCTTTCAGTATAATGCAGAACAATGTACAAGAGATTTTGCCTCCTTGTGATCAAGTACCCTGTGGGGACTACATATACAATAAAAATAAAAGTTTTAAAAGCAAAAAAAAATATTGAAAGTTCAAAACACCTATTTTGGCCATTTTACAAGTATATAAAAAAGTTACACATAATTGGTTTTGCCACATCCAAAGAAGTCCAGTCTATTACAATATAGCATAATTTATCCTGTATGTTGAACACCGTAGAAAGAAAAAAATCACACGGCCAAGACTGTATTTTTGGTCAATTTATATACCAAAAAAAAAAATAGAAAATGAAGGGCCACATGTATGAAAACTGACTAGGTCTAAAACTCACTTTGTTGCCCATAGAAACCAATCAGAGCGCCCCTTTCATTTCACATAGTGCTCTGGAAAAAATGAGAGGGGCGCTCTGATTGGTTGCTATGGGCAACAAAGTGAATTTTAGACCTAGACAGTTTTCATACATGTGGCCCTAAGTGATCAAAAAGTCATGTTTATCCCAAAATGGTACAAATAAAATCTGCACTTCAGTCAAGAAATGAGCCCTCACTCAGGTTTATAGATTGAAGATATTGGTTGCAGAATAGGACACTGAAGCACAAGTTTAAAAATCAGAGACATTTTTTAATTTTTTTACGGTATCAAAACATAACCAAAACTCTACACATTTGGTATCAACAAAATCATACTGACCTGCAGAATAAAGATACCCTGTCAATTATACCCAGCTGTGAACTCCATAAAAATGAAACCCTGCAATCACACAATTATGGTTTTTTTCCGCATTCCACCCAGAAGAAACAAGTCCTCACATGACCATATAGGCTGAAAATAAAAAGTTATGGGAGGAAAAAATGAATGTGGCGGAAAAAAGAAAAGGCCGCTGTCAGGTGGGGTTAAGGAATGGAACAACTTATCTAGTATAATGAAGGTATTGTACATCTGCAGTACAATAGGGCAGTATAAAAATAAAAAAGCTATGGCAAAAAATTATTTGGACCTTTGAAGCCAAAGTTAAGTGAGTCTTCGAGAGTTTAAAAAGATGATGAAATGATATCTTAAGCCTTGTTTATATCCCATTAGGTTACAACAGTGGAAGTTATAATTTTGGGCATCTCCCGATGTATAAACGTTTGATGAAGGACTGTCACGTATCCCACAGCATAGGCATAGAGTGAAATATGAGGCATCAAGTGCAATATATAGCTAATAGACTCTAATTGTAAAAAAAAAAAAGATGCTTGTTGGCATAAATCATTAGAGCAAAAGTTTTGACACCAGGGTCAGGCTGTGGCAGGAGGTTGACCGATTGTATAAAGGATCCATTACTTGGCTTGTTTGGCCAAGCTCTCGGAAAGATCTAATGGTTTTTCAGATTTTTTTATGTATCTGTACAGGGAAGGTCAGCACACTCTGCAAATTCACCTCCTTAGCTCATCTTTGACTTCTTTAGTGTCTTTTTCTTTCTTATTGATCATTTTAAATAAAGTGTGAATATGTGATAAGTATGAGAGAGATTTATTTTCAGTCTTAAAGACATGACTTGGGGGCACGGAGTAGTCCCACCAAAGTACCAAAGAATCTTCTGCTACTCCCTGCATATCACACAATAATTAGTGTCAAACTTCGACACATTAAGTAAACCATAGGCCCTGGTGTGTTGCTAAAACCTCTCTTTCCCTTCTGTCACCCAAAAAGGTCTAATTCTGGTTTAACAGGAAGCTTTTTTTCTGCTTGCATTAACAAATTGACAACTGGGTGTTGCCATTTTCCTTTTTTAAGGCTTGTACTCCTACACATTGACAAGTAGCCAATTTTCGATGATAGTATCAGGCTGTGCATCATCCTCTTGTGAAAGAGAACTGTAAAGCCAAGTTGTCACAAACTGTAGAGTTTCACAGGGATGTTTTTACTACATGATTTGGTGACCACTGTAATTCACAAAATTGCATTCAATTAAATGTATTGCTATATACTGCAGTCATAGTTAAAATTGCTTTCTAAGCAGTAGTGTTTTTATTTGTATTTTATACAGCGCTCCTTGTGCATTATAAATGACATATTTACATTATTCAGCAGGTCAATATGATTACAGCATAACCCAATTTATATATTTTTTTATGTTTTACTACTTTTACACAATACAAACACTTAAAAAGAAGGTTTTGCATCTCCATAACTTTTTTATTTTTATGCATATAGAGCTGTGTAAGGGGTGGTTTTTTGCAGGATGAGTTGACGTTTTTATTAGTACGTTTTTGGGGGACACAATTTTTTATCGCTTTTTGATTCGTTTTTTTGGGAGTCAGGAAGAACAAAATACAACAATTTCGGTAATGTTTTGGAATTTCTGTATTTTCATTTTATACAACCCTCACTGTTAAAAAAAAAAAATGTTTATGCATTGCTATACTCTTCAAACTATAACATTTTTATTTTTCTGTCAATGGAGCTATGTAAGGGCTTTTTCTTTGTGGGATGAACAAACACTTACATGGGCACCCCTTTTGGTTTTGCATGACTTTTTGATCACTCTTCTTTTTTTTTTTTTTTCCTTATTCAAGAAAAAGCTTTATTGAACAGACTGTCAAAACAGGTATAAAGCAATACAGATTCCAAAATGTGGACATAAGATAAAGCCAGAGACAGTGTGATAATAAACAATGCAAAGGTTAGCAACAATATAATATGAGACAATCAGTCCAAGAGAATGTTAATGACGATGAAACGTCATCCAAACAGGGCCACATGACAGATAGTACCCAATCCAGGGGCAAACGATCTAAGTGATCCTAAAATACCCTAAACAGCTTGAGCATTAAATCTCGTAATCCAAAAAGGAAAAGAAAAAAAAAAAAGGGGAAAAGGGGAAAAGAAACAACAAAACAAGACAAAAAACAAATCCCAATTGAAATAAACAGAGAAAAGAATTTGGACTGGCATGATATTGAGGTCAGAACAACACGAAAGACAAGACAACACTGTCGCACACCACACCCATCAGCCACCCACACACACACAAGAAAAAAACAAAAAAACAAAAAACCCCCAAAAAAAACCAGGGGCAATCCAGGGAGGGCAGATGGATGAGTAATAGACAGAAATGGGAATTAAGAACTAATCCAGGGGATGCAGAGCCCGGAGCAGCTCACACAGTGTATAATCCGTACACCTGCCTGACAAACCCGGCACTTAACACCTAGACTGGGGGTGCGGCTGGCAGACGAGACACCCAAAACACCTACAGTATATAGGACTGGTAGGCAAGGTATCTAGGAAGTGATAGTGAGGAACAAGGGGGAACTCTTAAAGGCCCCCCACAGAAACCAAGTTTTAGTGAAGCGGTACACTCTTCCTTTTTTATTTTAATGCTGTTCATTGAGGAGGTTGCATAAAGGGACATTTTTATAGCCCAGGTTGTTATTGACATGGCAATACCAAATATGTATACTTTAAAAAAAAAATCTAGTATTTAGCAGTTGTAATAGAGAAAGGGTGGAGTGTGTTTAACTTTATTTCATTTCTTTTACTTAAAAAAAATGTTTTACTTATCCTTCAAAGAGAATAGACTTAGTGATCGCTTAATCTATGGTAAAATACATTGCAGTACATGACTGTACTATGTTTTATGCCTACTGTCAGAGACTGGCATGCTGACGTCACCGACAGCCCGGAGGCCTTTTTTTTAAGCCTCTGGGCTGTCATGGCACGACAAGAGTTGCAGTTCATCAACATTCTATATGACATTCTTATATTTTTTGTTATGATTTTGTAGGATATCTATCCATCTATCTATCTATTTATCTATCTATCTATCTATCTATCTATCTATCCTTTATTCTCATGTGGCTGTCAAAAGGCTAAAGACATTAATTCAACATATTTCCTGAAGGAAAATACTATATAAATGTTAATTACTTTTAATTAATAAGAGAAAAATAATATTGGTTCACATACATATTTGCTCATAATGTTTTATATAGCATATCAGCTTTGGTTTTATGACCATTGCAATAAGCTGTGGTGCACTTACAAAAGCTGTTTCAGATAATTGAATGGAATAAAATGCCACATTTGTTAAGGACGGAGTAGCATTTACATAAGGTGAACTGCCCCTCTCAATAAAATAACTGCTGTTAATTATTTGTATAAGGAGCCTCAAGCTTGCTGTAGCAGTGTGTAAACCACATGATAATAGGAAATAGAGCTCTATTCATGTAAAGTCCTAGGCACACTACTGAATATTGGCAGCAAACGGTCTAGGTTAAATGCTAGCCTCAAGGTCATGCCAAATATAGACAATAAGAATACCATCATATATTTGTACTTTACACACACATACTGTTATGTTTTTTTTCAATATCAGTGATTAATAGTTACATGAAGCTTCATTACAGAACTTAGGTGCAGCAGTTGCATCACATCTAAACCTCATGTGCGTGGTCATATTACTCTATCTACAGTTACTTCCACATTGTCCAGAGCCATAATAGGGTACCTAAAGACTTCTATGGGTGCCTCATATCTATGGCTCTGTATAGGAGGTTGGTTGGGCATGCACCATGGATTTAAGGTGCCTCAGGGCATGCTCAATAGTCATTTGAACTTGCACAGGGTATGAGGATACAGTGCTTAAGAAGGAAACTAAACCTTTGCTCCAGGTAAAGCTCAAATTGGGTAAGGTTTCATTTTAGCAAGAGAGCAACATAAAGATATGTAGAGACTTACAAGCCTTGAATTCTTTAAATATTTAAATATTCAAATAAGCTCAAACAAAGAGAGCTATGATTCCATCACCACCTACTGGAGGATGCATCCCTTAAAATGACATCCAACCCATTGAAGAGCCTTGAAGCATGACAAGGGATTTAAAGCCAAGCCAATCACTCATCCACATGGAGAGTAAGACCTGTGTAAAGGAAAGCCTTGCTATAACTTGCTTTGTATATCTCCATTTTCAGATGCACTATAATGTGGCATGCTGTGTCCCTGTAGCTCCATAGTAGGGGATTTATAAAAACCATCACTCTAATATTAATTTAGCATAATTTTTCATAAAACCTAGATCCTGTTGTCCTTAGTTACTATTAATGATGTTTCCATGGTCTGTTGTCTCACTATTTCTAGATATTCCCTTTTTCTGCATTTCAAAAGTTTCTGACATTTAGGGCCACATGTATGAAAACTGTTTAGGTCTAAAACTCACTTTTTTGCCCATAGTAACCTATGGGCAAAAAAGTGAGTTTTAGACCTAAACAGTTTTCATACATGTGGCCCTAAGAGTTGACATAGTCCCCTAATTATTCATTTCAATTTTCAAATATTAAGCAACATTTTATGCTCGTTTTTGTCTCCACACCTTTCTATGGTTCTTGTCTGTACATCACTAAACCCTCCTAGATTTGACAAAGCAATCCTGGAGGAAAACCTCTTAGAGGCGGCAAAAGAGTTAAGACCGGAGCATAGTTCACCTTCCAGCGGGACAAGGACCTAAACATATAGCCAAGGCTGCAATGGAATGGTTTACATCAAAGCATTTATATGTGATACAAATGGCCCATTCAAATTCCAGACCTAAATCCCATTGAGAATCAAGAACTATGCTTACTGTATCTGGAAATAACTTAAATGTTATAGCCGAAAAGGAAAGAAGGGTAAGGGACAACATGATCAAGACATTTACATATGTTAAAGGTTTAAATAAGAATCAAGAGGAAAGTGTCTCAAATAGGAAATTACACACAAGAACAAGGGGGCAAAATCTGAAAGTAGTGCTGGGGAAGATCAGAAGAAACGTCAGAATATACTATGTCACTGAAAGAATAGTAGATGCTTGGGACAAATATCTAGCAGATGTGGTATTTATGTACTATTATATACACCAACAATACCATTCATTTAATTGAGGTAATTTTGGAGATCGGTTGATCTCTTGTAGGGTATAGTTTACATTTTAGCAGGCTATGACAACAGAAGTGCACTTTAATCCACGTCTTGGGAGTCAGTATGGAAAATACTTCCAATGTCAAGTGTATCATATAATATATGATAACTAAGTAGCACTGTCATGAGCAACCCATGAGGTTGCATAGGATGTGTTCTCGCTACTACTATTGCCCTTCTTTATGAAAACTAATTCAGGCAACCACATAAGTTATTTTCTCATTTTTAAACCTTCACTGCAAAAACTATAGCAGTGATCTTGTTATTGCTTTGAGCAACCCTTCTAACTCATGTCTTTGCTAAGGGGGACAAAACCAATCATATATGAAGCCAATCAGAGTTCCCCTTTAATTTTTTTCAAAGCACTATATTAAATGAAAAGGGCACTCTGATTGGTTGCTATGGGCAAGAAAGTCTCAAAACTAGACAGTTTTCATACACATGGCCCCCAATTTTTTATAAATCAGTCCCGTGGAAGACCTTACCAGAACTTTGCTAAATTAAAAAGTGAACAAAGTGTAAACAAAAATAATGTAAAAAAAAAAAAAACACAAAAAGTAAAATGAGCACACTACCATTTCCACATTAGAATTGCCAGCCACCCCAAATACAAACAAAAAAGGAAATCTTTGGTAATATTACATGAGTAATGACACATGATGGACGCCGTAAAAAGAAAACAATGGCAGAATTGAAAATTTTGCTCATCGGGCTGCCCATAAAATGGAATAAAATATATAAAAAATCATATGAACCCCAAAATGGTATCAATGAAAATGTCATAAAGAAATGATATAGAACTGATAACAATGTAATTGCACCGACCCACACAGTAAAATTATTATGTCATTTATTCTGCACAGCAAAAGTTGTAAAAATGTATGTATTTGTTTCCATTTTCACAGCTAAAAAAAATGTGAAGCACATGTAGGTTTAAAATTTAGAATACACCCATAGATGAATTCTCCGCGGAGTGTTGTTTCCAAATTGAGATAATTTCTGGAAGGCTCCTCATGTACTGGAACTTTGGGGGCTTTACAAATGCGACATGGTACCCACCAAAATATGCGTTGCATAAACCAAATAGCACTCCCTCCCTTGTACACCCTGACATGTGGCCAAACAGCAGTTTACACCAACATATAAGGCAACATGTATGAACTTTAGGGTGGTGTAGAATGTGCCAGAATGTATGAACCTGTTCTTCTGCAGTTCATACACACAGGCGCATTGTAGTGCCAATACCACAAGTCTGGCTCAGGCACCACCTTTACCCTGGTCTGGCTGTTCTTCTGCAGGTCATACATACAGGCACATTGTAGTGCCAATACCACAAGTCTGGCTCAGGCACCACCTTTACCCTGGTCTGGCTGTTCAAACTGTTATGCGCATAGGCTGGCATCAAAGATTCATAAATATGTCTAATACTATGAATCTGGTGCAACACGCCCCCAGAATGCCCCGAATCTTTGGCGCATTAAAGAGTGTTGCGCTGGCGCTTATCGTGCTATAGTTTGGAGTGCAACTGTTCAAATATCTATAGAACAGGTCTAATACAGCTTTTTGACATCTGATAACTGGCACCACCCCCTTCATATATGTTGCCCATAGAGTATTGCCATACTTGGAAGAAGATTTTGGCATGCTTTTTCTTACAGGATTTCTGAAAATAATTCACCTAAAACTACATGTTATTGGAAAAAATTTTAAAATTTTATTTTCACAACCCAATGCTAAAACAATTTATGAAACACCTCACTACACTCCTGAATTTGTTACTTAAGGGATGTGGCTTCCGTAATGAGGTCTTTTTAAGGGTGTTTATTAAGTTGTAGCACTTTAGAGTGTCAGCATACCTGAAATCTTGGCTAAAAAATAACCTAATAAAAATGCGAACCAAAATTCCAGTAGGTGCTCCTCCTATTCTGAGGCTTGTGGTTAAGTCAAATAGTGCACTAGGGCCACATATTGGATATTTCTAAAACAGAATTGCATTTCTCTGGTAACATCTACTGTATTGCAGTAATGAGTGGGTTAAAATAGCAAATCTGCAAAAAAGCTACATTTTGAAATTTCACCTCCACTTTGCTTAAATTGCTGTGAAACACATATCGGTTTAACACACTCCCTAAATGCTTTTATAATTACTCTAAGGAGTGCAGTTTTTTTTAAATGGTGTGATTAATGGGGTGTCTAACACACAGGCCCGTGAAGGCCATATAAGAACTAGGCTAGAATTTTATTGCTAAATTAAAACATGACTACTAAATTTATAAGCCCCCTAATGTCTTAAAAAATAAAAAGACATACAAAAAATGATGTCAATATAAACTAGATAAATTTTCACAACATTTTGATATTTTTCACAGATAAACAAGGACCATATTGACCAAAGTTTATTACTAACTTAAAACACAATGGGCGACATGTATGAAAGGGTTTTTCACCCTTTTTCTAGCATAAAATGCACCTAACTGAGCTGGCTATGATGTGTAATGCGCCTAAGGTATGTGTTAGGTGCATTGTTCGTAAGACTTGACACTTTCTAATGCGCCTAACATGAAGGGGCATTCTGGAGGCATTCTGGAGGTGTGTCACACCACATTCGTAAGATTGGACACATATATGAATGTGGTTTGGCAAAACTAGGCGCATTACTGCTCCAACAGGCAGACCTATTTCAATGTGGTCTGCCTGAGCCTGAGGAGTCGAAGTGAAGCTAGATTTGCTGTAAAGGGCAAAAATGTCCAATATTTCTCAACTTACACCAGTGCAATAATAAAAAGTTATTTATTATAACTGTATAAAATTAAATTATTTAAATGTAATGAAAAATGTGATCATATAAAATTAATATAAAAATATATGATATCCCAAAAATATAAAAATATCTCCTATAAAACGTATTTAAAATTCATAGACTCTAAAACTAATTTTACATTAAATAACCCATTGATGGTGTTCAGATTTTTTAAAATTTTTACTACATTAAATTTGAAATTTATTTTTGCTGCTCTCACCCTTTATTCTACATACAGCAAGAGCCAGCACACCACAGGTATTGCTGGGACCTGTGGTCCTCCAAGCAGGATCAGTACCATAGTTTCTATTCACTGACATGCTATTCTAATGCTTTTTCTCTTATTTCCAATCTGTCTATAACCTTAATACATGTTAGGCTCATTACTTATGCGCCTAAGTTCCGTAATGCGCCTAACACATAGGTGAGGCGCGTCTAACTTTACACACCATTAATGAACGTACAAAACCACTTTCAAACATCAGGCGCATTATACACTGAAAATGAGACTCGACTATTCACTTCAACATGCCTTCCTTCATACATGTCTCCCTATGTGTTACGTGAAAACAATCTTTGAATCACATAGTTGGCAAAAGTATCAAAAAGTTATTCCCACATAAAGTGACACATGTCAGATTTGAAAAACGGGGCTCTGTCATAGAGGTCAAAACTGGCCATGTCCTTAAGTGGTTAAAGTAATCATTGCATATGCAAAATTTAATAGGAAAACTGCTAATTGGTTCTAAAATCAACTCCATATGAAGTTATCTTCTTCTAGACCTTTAAGGCCCTAATATATTAGGGGTCCATTAATGTGTTTGATACTGGTCCCACCAAGGGATCCACTGGTGCCCTTTTGGGCCAGCATAAGTACTGTTTTCCTGTTTTGCCGTAATTGCAAGGCTCTGGCAACATGGTGGAGAGAAAGTCCCCCTATTGTGCCATAAGATCATGCGGTAAGGAAAAGATGCTAGCATGGGAAGCCCACATCTGGACTGTAATCAATGTGAATGATGGCAATTGACAATTCTAGAGGCAGATTCCTCCTTTGTCGGATTGTGCAGTGAGATAAAATTGAGACAAGACAAAGTTTGTGAAAAGACACCAGTGATACAGTGGCTGGGGTTTAGGACTAGTGTTGAGCGATTACGTTGGCCATTGACATCGGTCGATGGTCGATAGTCGACCATCGACAGTAGTCGATAAGCGATGGTAGATTTGATCGATGACCATTTAAGTCTATGGAATGCAACAACACCTTCATTCTTACAACCAAACAGGGCTGAGACAGATGGAATTTAACTTCACAACAGTCAAATGGTTACGTGCTACATCTTAGGCAACACACTTAGGTTATAAAAGCCACAGAAAAAAAAATCGCACAAACATTCAACATCCCTTTCTTGTACCACTTGAATGTCCCTTAAACCTGCATCACCCACAATTAAAAACGTGCTAGATGGGCAGTATGATTTGAAATATCTTTTTACTGAATGGACATTGAATTCCTGTCCTGAGAATGCAGCATGAGCCAAACCTACATGACCCCAGATTTAAAAGTGCCAGATAAAAGGAGTCTTTCAACCCACCATTTTAGTTTCACGGGACATTGACTATACTGTCCTGGGCCACCAGCATGAGCCCCAACCTTGCAGGACCCCCAGATTCAAAGTGTCGGCAAAGGAGTATTTATCCACCATTTTAGTTTCATTGGACATAGACTATTACCTGTCCTGGGCCTACAGCATGGAGCCAACCTGCATGACCCCCAGATTAAAAAGTGCACGGAAAAAGGATCTTTCAACACCATTTAGTTTCACTGGACATTGACTATATCTGTCCTGTACGCAGAATGACATTAAACCTGTCTGACCCACAGATTAAAAAGGGCCGAAATAGAGTCTTTCAACACCATTTTAGTTCACTCGGACATAAACTGTACCTGTCCGGGTAGCGCTTGCCCTCCGTATGTGAGCAGACCAATTGAGCTTCCTTGGAAATACTGGTGGTATAACGCTCCTGTTGTTCCACCCAGGTGCCCTTTTTCTTGGCACTTCTTTTTCTCATTTTACTTCAATGTGCGGAGGAAATTGTCTCTGTACTTTGTTCTTTCCGTGCTCATACGTCCATGTCCTCTGAATAAACCTACATCTGGGTTCAAGTTTTCCTGTTCCTCCCTTGTTACAATTCAGAGGAATTTTTTTTTACCAGCAATTTTGTACCTGGCAAGTTTTTTAGTAGTTTAATTCTAGAAAACAAATTTTTAAAAATAGGATGGGAATCCCACACTGTCTTTGTTTTCTCTTTTTTTAATTGTTATTAAATGGGTTGTCTCATTAAGGGGTGATTACGCTATGGTAAAGAATCTTGCAAAACAAGTCATTTTGCAATATGTGTCCATTAACCAGTGTCCATTCCTATTCCTTTTTCTGACAGCACCATCACCTTTGAGCACTCTGACAATTGTGAAGAAACAAATGTCTGTTAGAAACAACATTTTTTTTATAATAGGACTGTTGTATAGCTGCGATTTCAAAGCAAAATGCCCCCAAAAATTCAAAAGCATGTACCCTTGAGCCACTTTGGGACAATTGTGTAGAACAAATGACTCTTAGAAAACAACATTTTTTTATAATAGGACCTGTAGTATACACTTGCATTTCAAAGCTCAAAAAATGCCGGACAAAATATCAATGCTTGGACCATTGAGCCACTTTGACATTGTGAAAGAAACAAATGTCTGTTAGAAAACATTTTTTTTTTTAATAGGACCTGTAGTATTGCTGCATTTCAAAAGCAGATGACCCAAAAAATTATACAAAATGACTCTCCAGCCAACTATTAAAAATCGTTGAGGGAGAAATGCATTAAAGCCAAAAGCCAATTTCTGTTCCAAAGGACATGATTATTGCTGTATTCACAGCTACATTGACCCAAAAATTATAAATATGATTCTCAGCACTATTAAAAATTGGTGACGAGAAGTGCCACTTAAAAGCCCATTTCTGTTCCATGGACCCATAATTATAAGCTGTATCTCACACTACATGACCTCAAACCATAGACAATGCGAAAACTTCTAAAAGATAAAGGAGTAAATGGAATACGTTGTTGTCATGAACCCTTGGTGCTTTTACAGTATCCTCACAGAAATCCAGCCAAAATGAACTGTTTGAGGGAAAGGAATAAATTGCAGTAAGAAATGATCATTTTATAAAAACATTTTTCAAGAGGACCATTTATGTTGTAAAGAGGAATGTGAAGTAGACCGGCAAAGAATCTGTACCTCAGCAATTGTGGCCACAACATCATCAGAGTTCCATGCCTGATCTCTTGATGAAAGTCAAACGATCACATTATCTGTGGAAAAGCCGGATGGTTTGTCTGTAAATGACTCCTCCAGCTGTGCTGGAAGGTGTTCCGCTCAGCATATGACGCTGGCTGCTGGGCAGGACAACACCTCTATGGTGTGGCCTGAGCGTGAGCTCGGGCCGATTCTGGTCCAGTTTGCGATATCCAGAAGAAGTTCTATTCGGGTCCGGAACACTTACAAACATCGGATTGAGCCGCAGATAAGTCGGTGCGACAATGATCTTAAGCGGGTCTCTGTGTGTTGGATGTGTGCCCTGCATGTGCATTGCGTTGGTTGAGGTAGTAAATAAAGATTGCCAAGACGGTCAACCCATTAGGGCTTCTGCCACCTTGCTGCTGCTGCTGCTGCGGCTGCGGCTAAGTGGACTCTACTGCTGTCACGTTCGCTGATGTTGTTCACCGTGACATTTTGGGTGAGCGTGAAGCAGACGCAAACAGATGTCTAGTTGATCCAATCAGCAAGGTCTCCATTTCTGCATTTTACTCTCTATTTGGGTGGGTGGAAGGTAAGTCTGCTGAGTTTTGTTTTGTACCGGGATCCAGGAGGGTGGTTTAACCAGTTGAACTGTTGTTCATTTTGATGGCCTTAATGCGGAGGAATCATGTTGGAGGAAATGGAGCATCCAAAACACTCATGTGAGAGATGGGGCACTAGCAAACTGATCTTCATCATCTTCCTCCTCAGCCTCAAATTTCGAGCCAACCTCTTTCTAAGGCAGGGACGTCTGGTAACATCTGTGTTCTAGGACTACCTCCTCCTCTATACTCCTCCGCTGCCTCCGACACAGCTTCAAAACAGCCCTGGACTTGCCTGAGATGTTGCACCCTGAGAGCTGTTGCGCCCCTTGCATAGCTCTGGACCCGAACCACTGCCTAATGAAAGGGACCGATGGAAATTGTGAAACTGTCGGCCTGTGGATTTGACGGGTGAAAGGCTCCGTGTCCGCCAATCTGTGTCCGTCTCCTCCTCCGTCGCTGGCGGGACCTGTTGTATTCAGAGTGTCAACGATCGTTCCCAGAAACTAAGATCACAACAATGCTCATGCTGACAAGTGGCATGTCCGCACTGCACATTTGGTGGCTTCTTCAAAACTGGCAAGGATGGTGCAGAGCTCTTTCACCTGCCTCAACTCTCGGTGGATCACACACCCCGAGGTCGCACCTGTGCTTGTCAGGCCATGTGTCACTTCGTACTGGTAATGGCATTGTGCTGCTGCACAATCGCTTGGAGCATTGTGGGAGGGTGGAATTACAGCCGTTGTTGCCACGTCAACAATGAGAACTGTTGACAGGGAGGCAGAGCTGACGCTGCAACGCAGCCAGGCGGGACGAAGGGCAGGGTGCGATACGGGCGGACAAGTGCGAATCAGACCTCGAGCCTTTTCAGCAGGCAGTCAGACCCGGGTCAGCTCTTTAGAAATTTCTGGACGACAAGGTTATGACATGGCCAAGGCAAGGGATTGTTGGCTCCAGCCTACCGATTCTTAGGGCGGGCCAGCAGATTCGCACGTTATCGCACACCACTTGCCTGGCAATGGTTCATTGGCACCCCCAGCCCAGCGCTCCGTGGTCTCGTTGCGGAGAGCCGTATCACAGCTTCTGACCTGTGTGTGGACGTCTCCAAGGAACAGATTTATTTCAACACGGCCTGGTTTCTACTGGGCACGTGATGCCACCAGAGGACTTGGGGGAAAGAACCCTGACATTCCTGCTGTTGTTGAAGCCGCTTGGCGAGCCTAGAGAGCCACAGTCACCCAGAGACATTCCACCCGCTCACCCAGTGAGCTGTCACAGGATATAGCGGCCTTGGCCATGGCTTTAGTCCACGTGTGGTGTCAGATGACTTTTCCGGACACAGATGCAGACAATGCGCATGAAATTTTAGATGACACCGTGGGGCGGCCAGGGTAGGGACGGCTTTTATGGCAAAGGAATTGCTGATCGCATCTGGTATTGGGGGCAGGCAGTGGGCTCATGACGTGCGGAACCCATCTGTGTCCACCAGACGGAAAAGAGTGAACATTTCCAAGGCCAAAAGCCTGGCAATGCGACATTCAGCTTTTGGTTCTGGGCGATGGTTGTGGGTTAAAGTCGTTTCTTCTGCTTCCCAAACCTGGAAGACAGAAAAGGCTGGCTGCTAGCTGGCACGCTTGTCCCAGCGTGCAGGTCGTCAAACTGGCGAAGGAGAGGGGTAGGATGGGTCTCCTGGTGGTGCATGGTGATACTCGGGCGGATGGTGGATGGCTGAAGCGGAGGCTGATCCCTGATCATGGACTCTGAGAGACGGATGGGCAAGGCTGAGGAACGACTTGGTGGTGTCGGAGGAGGAGGAGGCGGTGACAGAGGGTAATGTGGACAGTGGTTGGAGGGCCCGGCCATCGGTATGGCCTTTTTGGCCAAGTGATTGCCTCCATTTAACCTCATGCATTCGTGCATTTGACTAGCATGTTGGTGGTTGGGTTAAACTCCTAAGGGTATTTGCCCTTCTTATGCATTTACGGCATAGGCGGATTGACATCGCTGGGTTAATCAGAGGCTAGGTCAAAGAAGGTCCAGCATTGAGAGGTCCTGGACCTTTTTTGCGGGCGATATGCGAGGAGCAGGTGTTTGCGCTGGACCGTGGCTGGGCGGACATCATATCAGCGGACTTCTGCGACACCTCTCCCTCTTTTTGAGGCGGAACCAGCTACTGACACTACGCCATCGTCTTCCTCTCGTCCGAGTGATGAGCGCTCGCAAGCACAATTCTGCTGAAGAAGACCAACGTTGGATCCGCAATGTCGTCATTCATCATATCATATCAACAAAGGTGACTTTGTCGTCCTGACATTCTGCATCCAGGAGTTGCGAGGCTACAAACAAGAGGGACTGCAAGGCGTTGCGAGTGGCAGCCCAGGGATTTTTGCGATTGACCGGCTCCTTCTCCTCCTCTGATGCATCAGTAACTGGGGTCAGAGCAGAGAAAATCTCCTCTTTGGCCTCTTGATCTTTTTAACATGCCTTCTGACCCAACCGCATTTTGTCATAAAGAGGGCTTCTGAAAATGGATTATCACACAGTGGTGGGTACACGACGTTGACATTTGGGCTGCTTCATGTTGGACGGCATGATGGTGATGCTGATGACGATCAATTTGTGGCCGTGACTGGGGGAGGTCGAGGAGGGTAAGAACTGCTGGATGCAGGTTGGCTTTAACCACTGAGGACAGATTGGCGACGTGTTCGTTACTGGAGATTCACAGGGCCCTACACAGTGATGACAGGCATGACGGTCCTGCAACTGACGATCGCTGGCCTGCGTGTTTTGTCGCACAGCATCTGGAAGGAGAACCTTCTTGTACCTCTACCTCCATGTCATACCCCCCAACTCTTTGCTCGCTTACCACTGAATTTCGCTCCATGTCAGAAATATAAAAATTGAGAAGGTATGGAAGACTTTTGGAAAGGTCTCTTGTTTAAAAGACGGCAAATCACAGCTATTCTCAAATCCTCAAATCAATACATAATTGCTGGATTTATTATAAATTGCAAAGTAAATCTATTCAAACAAAAAAAGGGGCTTGGGCCTGCGCCTAAGTGAAAAAAATCGTATCTGAAATGTATTCGGATAATAAAAAGGTATTTTTGGCACCTATCAAATTCACCTGTGGTGACTATCAAATTGCTGTATTCATATTTAACTGCAATGTAGATATTTCATCAAAGCTGGCTGCGCCCAAAGTGAAAAAAAACACGTATTCTGAAATGTATTCGGATAATAAAAGGTATTTTTGGCAACCTATTAATTCACCTGTGGTGGACTACAAATTTGCTGGATTCAAATTTAACTGCAAAGTAGTTGTCAATCAAAGCTGGCCTGCGCCAAAGTATAAAAACACGTATATGAAATGTGATTTCGGCTAATACAAGGTATTTTTGGCCTATCAATTCACCTGTGGTGACTATCAAATTGCTGTATTCAAATTTAAACCTGCAAAGTAGATCTATCTCAACAAAGATGGCTGCGCCAAGTGAAAAAAACACGTAATCTGAAAAATGTATTCGGATTAATAAAAAGGTATTTTTGGCACCTATCAATTCACCTGTGGTGACTACAAAATTGCTGGATTCAAATTTAACTGCCAAAGTAGCTCTATCAACAAGCTGGCATGCGCAAAGTAAAAAACACGATCTGAAATGTATTCGGTTTAATACAAGGTTTTTTGGCACCCACCTATCTATTCACCCTGTGATGACTATAAATTGCTGTATTCTAAATTTAAGTGCAAGCTGCCTCATTGAAAACAAAGCTGTACGTGCGCCAAAGTCAAAATAACACGTATCTGTTATGTATTCGTATAATACAAGATATTTTTGGCACCTTTCATTGCACCTTTGGTGACTATAAAATGCTGGATTCAATTAAGTGCAAGGTGGATATATAACAAAGGTGGAATGGGCAAAATTGAAAATGAACACCTAATCTGTAATGTATACTGATAATATAAGTGGGCGTTTTGCACCTAACAAAGAGACCTGCAGATCCTAGAAAAGATGTGTATCCTATAAGTTCGGCTGCCAATATCCTAGGAAATATTTTCAATAGAATAACTAGTTAATATAAAAGCTATTGCAGTTTGCATTGTCTACGCTTAAGTCCTTGGTGAACTTTATCCAGTAATTCTTTATAGAGCTTTGGATCTATTCGTTATTTACAAGATACTTTTTGCCACCTTTCAATTCAACTGTGGTGGACTATAAAATTGCTGGATTCAAAATTTAAGTGCAAGGTAGATATATCAATAAAGATGAATGGGCAAAATTGAAAATGAACACCTATCTGAAATGTTTTACTGATAATATAAAAGTGGAGTTTTTGCAACTAACAAAGAGACATGCAGTCAACTTGAAAAAGATGTGTATACTATAGGTTCAGGCTGCCCAATATAGAGGAAATTATTTCATAGAAACTGTTAATTATAAAGCTATTGCAGTTGCAATTGTCTACACTAAGTCTTGGTGAACTTTATCCAGTATTCTTTATAGAGCTTTTTTATTCGTATAAAACAAGATATTTTTGGCACCTTTCAATTCTCCTGTGGTGACTTATAAAATTTGCTGGATTAAAATTTAAGTGCATGGTAGGAGTAGATATATCAACAAAGGTGGAATGGGCAAAAATTTGAAATGAACACCTATCTGAAATGTATACTGATAATAAAAGTGGAGTTTGCACCTAAAAACAAAGAGACCTGTAGTTACTAGAAAAGATTTGTGTATCCTATAAGTTCAGGCTGCCCAAATATCAGGAAATATTTCAATAGAAACGGGTTATAATAAAGCTATGCAGTGTAATGTCTTACACTAAGTCTTGGTTGAACTTTATCCAGTATCTTTATAGAGCTTTGTCTCGTGTTCGCCCACGGGGACCCCTCGCTCCCCCGGACTTTAAGCGGTAGATATCCTTTAAAATTCTTACCTAACTATATAAATCTTCCAATCTCTAATCATAAAACTAAATTGTAAGGATTCACAGATAAGTGCAAGGTTTCTCTGTGGAGAATAATATAATAATTTCGCTGAGCTGTTTGGACACAAGCAGAGCGCAACGTGTCCTTCTCGCTCTGAGACGTGAGAGACACTGAGGCTGAAAAGGAAACGCTGTTCTATGCTAAACGAGGTGGTCATGTGATTTTTCCAGCAATCGCAACATAAACATCCCAGTCATGACGTCGCACACACATCTCACCTGCTCTATTCTTTAAGCTGATTTGTGGCCGCCAATAAGTGACAGGAAGCGCCGAAAAACGGGCGATCTTATTAGATGATGCACAGATTGTTAACCTAAATTATAGCGTTGATGTAAAAAATCCGATCACATAAAAAACTGTGCGATTTCAACTGGTCGATAATAATCGTTCTACACTAATGGATGACGACATTGCGATCCACGTGGTCTTTTCAGCAGAATTTGCTTTGCGGAGCGCTTCATCACTGGACGAGGGGAGCCGATTGGGTTAGTGTGAGTAGGGGGTTCCGCCTCAAAGGGTGAGAGGGTGGACGCAGAAGTCTGCTGATTGATTCGCCAGCCCGGTCAGCGCATCCAACTCACCGCTCTCGCTGATCGCGTCAAAAAGGCTCCAGGACTCTCAAGCCTGGCCTTCTTGACACAGCCTCGATTCACCCAAGCGATGTCATATGCGCCTTTGCCATAAACGATAAGTAGAGGCAAGACCTTAGGAGTTAACCACCACCAACATGTCTATTCACTGCAGCGAATGATGAGTGAAATGGAAGGCAACACTTGGCAAAAAAGGCCAGACCGACGCGGGCCTCCAACACTGTCACACCCTCTGTTCCGCCCTTCCGCTCCTCCGCCACCCACAGAGCGTTCTCAGCTGCCCATGTCTCTCAGAGTCATGATCTGGGATCAGCCTCCGCTTCAGCCTCCACCGTCGCCTGAGTAACACCAGGACCACCAGAGACCCATCCTACCCCTTCTGTTTCCGCCAGTTTGATGACCTGCACGCCGTACAGCGGCCAGTCTAGCAGCCAGCCTTCTGTCTTCCAGGTTTGGGAGCAGAAGAATCACTTTATCGCAAACAATCCCAAAGCCAAAAGCCTGAATGTCGGCATTGCCAGGCTTTTGGCCTTGGAAATGTTGCCTTTCCGTCTGGTGGACACAGATGGGTTCCGCCACGTCATGGCCCTTGCCTGCCCCCAATACCAGATGCTGAGCAGGCATTTCTTTGCCAGAAAAGCCGTCCCTGCCCTGGCCAGCCACGTGTCATCTAAAATTTCAAGCGCGTTGTCTGCATCTGTGGCCGGAAAAGTCCATCTGACCACCGACACATGGACTAGTAAGCATGGCCAAGGCCGCTATATCTCTGTGACAGCTCACTGGGTGAGCTGGGTGGATGTCTCTGGGGGTGACGGTGGCTCTCAGGCTCGGTGCACGCTCTTCAAAACCGCAGGGATGGTGCAGGGTTCTTTCCCCCAAGGTCCTCTGGTGGCATCACGTGCCCAGAGAAACCAGGCTGTGTTGAAATTAATCTGTCTTGGAGACCGTCCACACACAGGTCAGGAGCTGTGGATGGCTCTCCGCAACGAGACCGAGCGCTGGCTGGGTGCCAAGAACCATGTGTCAGGCAAGGTGGTGTGCGATAACTTGCGAAATCTGCTGGCCGCCTTAAGATCGGTAGGCTGGAGCACATCCCTTGCCTGGCGCATGTCATGAACCTTGTCGTCCAGAAATTTCTAAAGAGCGACCCGGGTCTGGACTGCCTGCTGAAGAAGGCTCGAAGTCTAAGTTCGCACTTCCGCTGTTCGCACCCTGCTTCGTCCCGCCTGGCTGCGTTGCAGCATTAGCTCGGCCTCCCTGTCATCCGTCTCATTGTTGAAGTGGCAACACGCTGGAATTCCACCCTCCACATGCTCCAGCGATTGTGGCAGCAGCACAATGCCATTACGCAGTACAAAGTGACACATGGCCTGACAAGCAGCGGTGCAGACCTCGGGGTGTTGAGCCACCGAGAGTGGAGGCAGGTGAAAGAGCTCTGCACCATCCTTGCCAGTTTTGAATAAGCCACCAAAATGGTCAGTGCGCATGATGCCCTTGTCAGCATGAGCATTGTGGTGATCTTAGTTCTGGAACGATCGTTGGACACTCTGACACAACAGGTCCCGCCAGCGACGGAGGAGGAGACGGACACAGATGCGGACACGGAGCCTTTCTCTCCGTCAAATCCACAAGGCCCAACAGTTTCTCAATTTTATCAGTCTTCCTTAGGCAGTGGTTCGGGGTCCAGGGCTAGTGCAAGGCAGCGCATCAGCTCTCAGGGTGCATCATCTCAGGCAAGTGCAGGGCTGTGTTGAAGCTGTGCGGAGGGAAGGAGAGGAGGAGGAGGGAGGAGGTATTCCTAGACACCGACGTTACCGATGTCCCTGCCTTGAAAAGAGGTTGGCGCGAATTTGAGGTGGAGGAGGAAGATGAGGAAGATCAGTTTGCTAGTGCCCCTCGACCCAGAGGCTGGGAAATCAAGGCTTCCATCTCTCACATGAGTGCTTGGATGCTCCATTTCCTCCAACATGATCCTCGCATTAAGGCCATCAAAATGAACAACAGTTACTGGGTGGCCACCCTCCTGGATCCCCGGTACAAAACAAAACTCAGCACTTTCCTTCCATCCACCCAAATAGAGAGTAAAATGCAGGAAATGGAGACCTTGCTGATTGATCAACTGGAGACATCTGTTGCGTCTGCTTCACGTTCCTCAAATGTCACGGTGGAACAACATCAGCGACGTGACAGCAGTAGAGTGCCAAGTAGCCGTAGCGGCAGCAGCAGGCAAGGTGGCAGAAGCCTAATGGGTGACCTCTGGCAATCTTTATTTACCACCTCACCAACGCATGCAATGCAGGGCACATATCCAACACACAGAGACCAGCTTAAGATCATGGTGCATGACTAGCTGCGTCTCAACACCGATGTTTTTGGATGTGTTCCGGACCCAATAGACTTCTGGGTATCCAAAATGGAAGAATGGCCCAAGCTCGCTCGCCACGCCATAGAGGTGTTGTCCTGCCCAGCAGCCAGCGTCATATCTGAGCGGACCTTCAGCACAGCTGGAGGAGTCATTACAGATAAACGCATCCGGCTTTCCACAGATAATGTGGATCGTTTGACTTTCATCAAGATGAATCAGGCATGGATCTCTGATGATGTTGTGGCCCCAATTGCCAAGGTCACCGATTAGTTGCCGGTCTACTTCACATTCCTCTTCAAACAGAAATGGTCCTCTTGAAAACTTTTTTTTAAAATGATCATTTCTTACTGCAATTTTTATTCTCTTTTCCCAACAGTTCATTTTGCTGGTTTTGCTGTGAGGAGACTGTAAAAGACAACAAGGTTTCATGACAACACCGTATTCCATTTACTCACTTTATCTTTAGAAGTTTTCGCATTGTCAATGGTTTTGAGGTCATGTTGCTGTGAGATACAGCTATAATTATGGTCCTTTGGAACAGAAATGTGGTATTCTAAGTGGCATTTCTCCATCACAATTTTTAATAGTGGCTGAGAAGTCATATTTATAATTTTTTGGGGTCATGTTGCTGTGAGATACAGCAATAATCATGGTTCTTTGGAACAGAAATGTGGCTTTTAAGTGGCATTTCTCCCTCACAATTTTTAATAGTGGCTGAGAAGTCATATTTATAATTTTTTGGTTCATGCTGCTTTGAAATGCGCAATTAAGTCCTATTCTAAAAATGTTGTCTAAGAATTTTCTTCACAATTTACCAATGGCTCAGGGTCATGCTTTGAATTTGGGCATTTTGCTGTGACATGCAGTAACTCAGGTCTATTATAAAAAATGTTGTTTCTAACAGACATTTGTTCTTCACAATTGTCCAAAGTGGCTCAAGGGTCATGCTTTGAATTTTTGGGGGCATTTTGCTGTGACATGCAGCTATACTACAGGTCCTATTGTAAAAAATGTTGTTTCTAACAGACATTTGTTCTTCACAATTGTCAAGAGTGGCTCAAGGGTGATGGTGCTGTCAGAAACAGGAATAGGTAGGACACTGTTAATGGACACATATTGCAAAATGACTTGTTTTTGCAAGATCTTTAACATAGCTATCAATCCCTGTATTGAGACAACCATTTAATACAATTAAAAAAAGAGAAACAAAGACATGGTGGGATTCCATCCTATTTTAAAAATGTGTTTTCTAGAATTAAACTACTAAAAAAACTTGCATGTACAAAATAGCTGGTAAAAAAATTCCTCTGAATTGTACAAGGGAGGTACAGGAAAACTTGACCAGATGTAGGTTTTTCAGAGGTCATGGAGTATGGAGCACGGACAGAGAACAAAGTACAGCGACAATTTCCTCCAGCACATTGAGTAAAATGAGAAAAAGAATGCCAAGAAAAAGGGCATCTGGGTGGAACAGGAGCTTAACCACCAGTATTTCCAAGTGAAGCTCAATTGGCCCGCACTCATACGGAGGGGCAAGAGCTACCCAGGACAGGGACAGTATATGTCCAGTGAAACTAAAATGGTGGTTGAAAGACTCCTTTTTCCGACACTTTTTAATCTGGGGTCATGCAGGTTTGGGGCTCATGCTGTGGCCCAGGACAGGTATATTCAATGTCCAGTGAAACTAAAATGGTGGTTCAAAGACTCCTTTTTCCGACACTTTTTAATCTGGGGGTGATGCAGGATTAGGGCTCATGCTGCGTTCCAGGACAGGGATAGTCAATGTCCAGTTCAAGTAAAATGATGATTCAAATAATACTGCCTTCTGGCACTTTTAATTTGTGGGTGATGCAGGTTTAAGGGTCATGCTGTGGTACAAGACAGGGATAGTGAATGGTCTGTGATTTTTTTTCTGTGGCTTTTATAACCTAAGTGTGTTGCCTAAGATGTAGCACGTATCCATTTGACTATTGTGGATTTTAATTCCAGCTTCTCCAGCCCTGTTTGGGTGTAAGAATGAAGGTGTTGTTGCTCTCCCATAGACTTTAATGGTCATCGGCGATAATCTATCATCGACCATCGAATATCTTGTCGATGATGGCCGACTATCGACCATCGACCGATGTCGATAGCCAACGTAATCGCTCAACACTACAGGGCAGTAAACATTTCTTCACTGCCTGTCGAGCGCTGCAATACTTCTGCTGACTTACAGCCTCCAAGTTTCTTAATGGCAACCAAAACAAGGCTTTATATACCTCCCCCACTCCCTCTTTGTAACGATGATGCCACCCGTGACATTGACATGTCATCTGGGCAAACAGCCTTCTATCCATGAAGAAGCAACGGAATTGGCCAACCCGAAGGGTTCCAAGGCAGCTTGTCGCAGTACCACCAGAAATAGCAGCTTGTGGCCCCTGCAGGTCATAGGTTAAAAAGCAAAGAAAGGATATGCAACCTAGGAAAAGTAAAACAGTTTGAAATGTTTACCTAACAAGCCACATCAATGCCTTCAAGCAATAAAACACATGGCAGAACAGTTCTGTTGCTGAGGTGAAAAAGGACATAAAAAGGTCCGTTTTGCAACGGACACCAATGGCGCCCGACCGACCCTATGGACAACAATGGGTCTGTTAGGTTTCCGCAGTGTTGTCTATGGTTTAGACATAAAAAAAAAAAAACACAGCTTGCTGTGCTACTTTTTCCATCATTCCCAATGAAATTTTCAACGGAGGTTCCAAATGAAACTTCCAGCGCAGGTGTAAACAAAGCCTAAAAGGAAGTCAAATTCAACCCTTTATGGATGCAATGCTCTTTCCTTTGACCAAAAATCTGGAAGACAGAAATCACAATCAGTAGATAGACCTCATTTTTAAATGAGGTGTAACTTGCAGACATCCTCTTTTTTTGTGTAAGGGATATGTCAGGGAGGCATAGGTTACAAGACCCTCTGAAAACAGAAAATAAATCATTCTACAAAATGAAATCTCACTGCAAGGTGATGAGCAGCAGTTCCTCTGCAGAAATCACTTTCCTCATCGAAGTCTCACACTTTTTAATGCCAGACCTCACAGTGTCCAGCAGCCGGTCATGGCAGTCCATATGAAAATGGAAGTATGCCATAAATCTTCGACACTTTCTTCCTTCCTCCTGGGGAGATATTGCAAAAAACATAATTAATGTCAGTTAAAGGACACACCTTACAGCTAGCTAAAATAGCAAAATAATTTACATCCTGTCTCCTGCAGTGACATCTCACAACAATTAGCATTGTCTGTAAGATTAATTTTACACTGTTCTAATTTTAGCAACTGATTACAACTATTTGGCTCCATTTTGGTTTTGATTTTTTTAGAGAGTACTTTTTCTTGTCTTTTAATGGGGTTGTCAGACTTAAATATAAAATAAATTAAGAATAGGACCAAAACTGTTTTGAAAGGGGTATTCCCATCTCTTTTATTAACTTTCCACATGTAGGCAAAGGTAAATATACCATATACATTGCAGTATTCATTTTGCTTCATTTCAGAGTAAGAACAGTTCCGGGTGCTTTGGGAGTCGCGCTGATCAGTGCATGCTACTGAATCACGGGGGTGCTAGCAGCCCGCCGGACCCATTGACATGCATTACCCACGCAGGGGGACGAGGCCTAATCCATAGTTCTCTATGAGAGCTATGGATTACCATAATTGCAGCGCGCATCTCGCCGCATATTAAGGGCAAATACGCGGCGAAATGCGCCAGGCAATTACGCCGTGTGAACATACCCTTAGAGTTACTGACCTGGGAACAGCCTTGTGAAATACTGTCTGTTCTGCAGATAACACATACTGTATGTATAATAAACATCAAAGATAAGAGTCACTCAGCAGCTAACAGTGTGTCTTGGCAGCATGTAATTTTTTTTCTCTCTCACTAGAAGAGCGGTGCCGCGCATGACAAGAAGCTTCTTCTGATGACAAATCCAGCTCTGCTAGCTCTTATTTACAGCCAGAAAACTCAGACAGTGTCATTTATTTTCATAACCCCTTCATCACCAATGTCCTTGTAACAGACTCAGGTAGGATTAAAGGCCAGCAGAGCTGAAATGTCAGTCAATGCTGTAGACTTACCCACAGCTTGCACAGAAAGTGAGAACAAGAAGAGACTGTGAAGAGAAAAAACAGACAGATAGGAAATCCAGTTTAAGTTTAAATAAAATGAACTTAACGTTGCCGGTCTCCTGTCTTTACTTCCAGTCTTTTTGAATGGCACATCCCCGCTGCAGCTAGTCAGTGGCCTTAGTAGTTCCATTAATGCTCATGAGCCATCCTGAGCAGCGATGTCAATGACTGCTGAAGAAACTGATAGGCCCCAGTTTGGCCCCATGTGCTGATCAGAAGATCTGGAAGTAAACAAAGATCCAAGACACTGCTGGAGCTTCAGAGCTGGATCAGCGGTGTGGCACAGGAACTTTTTGATCTTTTTTTTAATTTCACAGTGAATTCTGCAGAAACATTCAGTGGATTCTGCACAGTTTTCCACATTCCATTGCAATTTTACATCAAAGTTTACTTTGCAGATTTGGATGTAGATTTGCTGCAGAACTCTTCCACAGCTATCTCTAAACATAACCCAATGATGAATCCACATGCTACAGAATTGCTTTTTCACAGAAAGTCTGCAGTAACTTGAAGTACAATATAAGTCACTTTATTATGACAGTAGCAGCTAATATCCAGAGTAACTGCTGTTTGAAGTATGGACAGCAGCTAGACAGGCTGGGAATGACTCAGGTCCTGGTAAGTTGTCATAGGTATCTGGAGCCATGCTGATTGGATCCCACAGCTGTTGGAGGGTCCATTGGTGAAGATCCATAGAGTCAACACATCCATCGAGGTGGTACCAAAGATATTCAATTGCGATCAAGTCTAGGGAATTAGGGGGCCCAAATAGTACTTGGTTGTCTTGGTCAGGCTTTTCTAACCAATGTTACATATTTCTAGCTGTGTGACATGTCTCATTGTCTTGCTGGAAGATCCCATCCGCCCCAGGGAAGACAATCAGCATGTGTACATGATCTGAAAGGGTGGATTCATATCTGAATCGGTTGAAAGTGCCTTCCACGTGTATTAGTGGGGCCAGAGAATGCCATGAAAACATTTCCCAGACTATAACACTGTCACCACCAGCTTGTGGTCTTTCAGAAGTGGTTGAAGGGTATTTGTTCTCTGATGTTTCTCGCCTGAGACACTAAAGTGCATTGGTTGAAAAAAACAGAAAATGTGACTCATTGGATAAAGCAACCTTTTGCCAATCATTAGATATCCAGTTTCGATTGTGTGACAATTGAAGCTTTTTCTGCCAATGGAACTTTGTTAGCAATAAATATCCATCTGCTTCAGAGCCTCAAATACAATACAGTTTACTTAACTATTGTTTGAGACACCCGTGTGGTAACCCCCTGGTTCATTTTGGTGGTGAGCAATCCACTGTCGCGTGCCAGATCGCCTCGCGCACCTTCGGAGCCCACATCTACCTCTCAGATTTATGGCAGGTGGTGCGCCGCAGTTTCCACATCGTTAAATCGCACTAGGACCATTTGTTTACTTATGATACTCTCACTACAACAGCACGCGAACAGTTCACACACTGTGCAATTTTTAGAAATACTGACACCTTTGCCAGAAAGCCAATAATCATCCCTTTTTTAGCAACTCTGAAAAATCGCCCCTTTTACTCATGATAGTAACGAGGGATATGTGTGTGGACAATGTATCACACACCTTATTTACCCACCAAGCCAGCTCATGACACATGACTTCCTTCATGAGCTATGCACTGCTGACATCTAAAATAGCAAATGGTCATCATAATGTAGAAAAATATTCTGCACAATTAGGACATCCCCCAGATTTTGTGTTCCATGACATGCCAGTTCTGGTGTGGATTTATTGGGATTTGTTAAAGGCACAAGGGGGTCATTATTGCCATTTGGAGCCCTATGGATGGGGAGATTGTACAGAGGTAGGAATTGGTAGAAAAGTGCTGAAAAAGTGAGTTGTTTGCGTGGTAAGTTCTGCAGGAACAAATCAGAGCTAGCAGAAGCGACATGACGGTCTGGACGGAAAAGAAAAGGGAAAGAGAATGACTCTCGTCACAGAAGAGAACAACTTATTAGAAACAACGTCTCCTGTGAGTTCCTGGATGTCAATGTTAATTTGCTTCTATATTGGATCAGTGCTGTATTCATTGTTATGTGACAGTGACCTGAATTGATGTCACATAGAGACCACTCTGTGGTCTCTATGTGACAGTATTGTAGGTTATATCAGCGCTTGCATGGTGGCATCGTACACTTGTCCCTGATTGTAAAAGTGAATGCACACCTTTCCCTGACCCTGTGATAATTCATATCACTTTTTACTTCTTGCTTGTGTTTATAGTGTTATTTTAGAAAGTGGCGAGGTGTAAACTTATCCTGCAAATATAAAGCCCTCACATAGTGCCATGGACAGAAGACTAGAAAAAGTTTTCACTGAGTTTTGAGTATAGTAACATAAAAACATGATTTTATTTTTTTTTTTTTAAATGACGATTACCATTTATTTGTGGCATGGAAAGTTGGGTGGAGTCTATAAGTTGGAGTGGCAAACTTAGCGACAGCCCCAGGTTGAAAAAGTTCTAGCTATGCCACTGCTGTGATCCCTAGTATGAAGGGGCAAAAGCCCACTTGGCATCATTCCTTTGTATGGAATGCTGCGAGCATAAGCACCGGACTGGCAATCTGTACAACTGGAAGGATGTCCTCTGGTTTGCCAATGTAACGGCCGCTGTACCAGCTCGGAGCACTAGGCTGTAAGCTTATGAATAGACTTGTGGCCTAGTACATGCTGAAAGTATCGTCCCGGAGCCGGCACCGTGATGACGTCTCGATGCCCGCTCCAGACTTAGAGAAAGGGCAGAAAAGTAACAGGTAAGTATTATTTTTTATTTTTTTTTATTAGGGACTCCTATCTATCTATCTATCTATCTATCTATCTATCTATCTATCTATCTATCTATCTATCTATCTATCTATCTATCTACTGATTACTGTGGGAGGCCCTGTATATCTACCAAACTACTGGAGGGATGCTTTGTCAACCTTCCTAATTAATGGTAGGGTGTGGCTATGTCTATATCTGCCTAATTAATAAGGGGCGGCCCTATCTACCTACCTAATTACTGTTGGGAGGCCTTGTCTATCTATCTAATTATAGGGGATGGCCCTGTCTACCTATCTAATTACTGGCGGGCAGCGCTGGCTACGTTCCTACTTACTGGGGGGAGGTCCTGTGTACCTACCTGATTACTGAGAGGAGGCCATGTCTACCTATCTAATTACTGGCAGGGGCCCTGTCTACCTGCCTAATTAATAGGGAAGGCCTGTCCTGCCTGCCTAATTTATGGGGGCAGCCCTATCAAACTGTCTGATTAATAGGTGGCAGCCCTGTCTACATACCTAACTACTAAAGGAACTTCTGGAGAGTGACCCTGCTACCTACCTAATTAATGGGGGTAGGCCCAGTATACCTGCCTAACTACTGGGAGAGGCCCTGTCTACCTACCTAACTACTAGTAGGTAGGCCCTGTATACCTGCCTAACTACTGGGGGCAGGCCCTGTTTACCTACCTAATTAATGGGGGGTAGGCCCTGTCTACCTACCTAATTAATGGGACCCTGACTTCCCTCCTCATTACTTGGGGTAGACCCTTTATACCTGCCTAACTACCGTGGGAGGTTCTGTCTACCTATGTAATTACTGGGGGGAGGTCCTGTCTACCTACCTAACTATTGGGGGAGGCCCTGTCTACCTACCTATTTACTGGGTGAGGCCCTGTCTTCCTACTCAACTAATCGGGGAAGCCCTGTCTACCTGTCTAACTACTGTGAAGAGGCCCTACTGGGGGGAGGCTCTGTCTACCTACATAACTGATAGGAGAGGCCCTACCTTCCTACCTATTTATTGGGGGAGGCCCTGTCTACCTACCTATCATGGGGAGGCCCTGTTTACCTATGTGACTACTGGAGGATCTAGGTAACTACCTTCCTAATGGGGTCCTTTATACCTACCTATTGGGGGGCCCTATACACCTATCTACTGTGGGGGCCCTATATACCTACCAACTGAGGGGACCCTATATACTGACATAACTACAGAGAGGGTCTATATAGGTACCTAATGGGGCTATATATCTCCATACCTACTGTGGGGAACATTATACTTATCTATCTACTTAGGGCGCCTATATACGAACTGAGGGGTTACCTAATTGGGGATTATATACCTCATTACCTATTGAATGAACCTGTAAACTTACTTAAGGGGCCTATTTTCCTTCATTTTGAGGGTATCTATATACTTACCTATTGTGGAAGGCCTAGATACTGGGGGCATGTATAACTATCTAATGTAGGCTTAGCTATTTACCTGCCACTTATCTGATAATTTCTAATTTCTAATTCTTAGGGTATAACATACCTAAAAGGAACATCTATTTTTGTGTCTGCCTACTATATGGGGTGTGTAATTACCTACTAGTGACACAAATGGAAGTCCTTTAATCAGCTGGGGGCACTTTCGTTGTTTGGGGTTCAATTATTGTGTGGTGCACCAAAAGGGGCACTATTACCTTTTGAGGCTCTATAGATAAAACCACAGAAAAATGGGACATAAATTACCAAAAAATCACAGAGCTACACTTACAGCTTCAAAGGCTGATGGATGCACTGAATACCAGCAGCAGGCTTCTCTGGCCCTTGTGCTGCATGGGAAAAGATAGCAGGTGCCGTTAATTAATGAGCAAATGCTCTAGGTACTAGTTCACACCAGCATGCAAAAACCACAGTATAAAAACATGGGGAGACTGCTAAAAATGCAACAATACCAATGAGAATTGCATATGGATAAAGCGATACAGAGGGTAACGCCATCTGTACAGTTATACCATGCCGGGTTTCAGCTTATATCTCCCACAAAAAGATGTGGGCAAGCTGCCCAGCACTTAGAAGGTACACTCCACAAAATACTTGTACCCTAAGCTCCCCAGTATTTTAGGGCAAAAAGATAACATCCTGGAAAAATATCAAAATATGAGGTATTAGTTGATACAGTAGCTACAGTACGCAAGCTCGCAAGCCAACGGCAAGGCTCCTCATCTCTTGCGAGTCCCTACACTATTAAAAAGAAAAAAACAAAACCACAGAAAAATGGGACATAAATTACCAAAAAATCACAGAGCTACACTTACAGCTTCAAAGGCTGATGGATGCACTGAATACCAGCAGCAGGCTTCTCTGGCCCTTGTGCTGCATGGGAAAAAGATAGCAGGTGCCGTTAATTAATGAGCAAATGCTCTAGGTACTAGTTCACACCAGCATGCAAAAAACCACAGTATAATACATGGGGAGACTGCTAAAAGTGCAACAATACCAATCAGAATTGCATATGGATAAAGCGATACAGAGGGTAACGCCATCTGTACAGTTATACCATGCTGGGTTTCAGCTTATATCTCCCACAAAAAGATGTAGGCAAGCTGCCCAGCACTTAGAAGGTACACTGCACAAAATACTTGTACCCTAAGCTCCCCAGTATTTTAGGGCAAAAAGATAACATGCTGGGAAAAATATCAAAATATGAGGTATTAGTTGATACAGTAGCTACAGTACGCAAGCTCGCAAGCCAACGGCAAGGCTCCTCATCTCTTTCGAGTCCCTACACTATTAAAAAGAAAAAACAAAACCACAGAAAAATGGGACATAAATTACCAAAAAATCGCAGAGCTACACTTACAGCTTCAAAGGCTGATGGATGCACTGAATACCAGCAGCAGGCTGCTCTGGCCCTTGTGCTGCATGGGAAAAGATAGCAGGTGCCGTTAATTAATGAGCAAAAGCTCTAGGTCACAGGTGTCAAACACAAGGCCCGCGGGCCGAATCCGGCCCGTTGCCTTGTGTTATCTGGCCCGGTACTTGTTGCTGAGCTGTGCTCCGCAGCGGCTGCTTCTCTCAGTGAGACAGGAGCAGACAGCACAGCTCAGTGAGCTCAGGGGGCGGGGCCGGCAGCTCAGTGAGCTCAGGGGGCGGGGCCGGCAGCTCCATGCACAGTAAAAGACCACAGACTGCCTGGCTCCGCCTGCTCAGTGCTCTGGCCCCGCCCCCTGCAGGCCTGGCAGGATGCTGAGCAGAGGAGCTTCCTGTCTGGTGAGAAGAAACCTGCTCCTGCGGAGGAACGTTCACTGAGGCTGGTAAGTAGCTTCACTACTGGGGCCTTACCAGCTAGTCCTCTAACCCCCACCCCAGGGCTTACTAGTTAGCCTGCCTCCCCCTCCCTGGGCCTCCACCATCTAGCCCCCTATCTCCCCTCCCTGGGCCTCCACCATCTAGCCTGCCTCCCCCTCCCTGGGCCTCCACCATCTAGCCTGCCTCCCCCTCCCTGGGCCTCCACCATCTAGCCCCCTATCTCCCCTCTGGGCCTCCACCATCTGGCCTGCCTCCCCCCTCCCTGGACCTCCACTATCTAGCCCCCTATCTCCCTCTCTGGGCCTCCACTATCTAGCCCCCTATCTCCCTCTCTGGGCCTCCACCATCTGGCCTGCCAGCCTCTCTGGGCCTCCACCCTCTGGCCTGACTCCCTCTCTGGGCCTCCACCCTCTGGCCTGCCTGCCTCCCTCTCTGGGCCTCCACCCTCTGGCCTGCCTGCCTCCCTCTCTGGGCCTCCACCCTCTGGCCTGCCTGCCTCTCTCTCTGGGCCTCCACCCTCTGGCCTGCCTGCCTCCCTCACTCTCTGGGCCTCCTCCCTCTGGCCTGCCTGCCTGCCTCCCTCTCTGGGCCTCCACCCTCTGGTCTGCCTGCCTGCCTCCCTCTCTGGGCCTCCACCCTCTGGCCTGCCTGCCTCCCTCTCTGGGCCTCCACCCTCTGTTCTGCCTGCCTGCCTCCCTCCCTCTCTGGGCCTCCACCCTCTGGCCTGCCTGCCTGCCTCCCTCCCTCTCTCGGCCGCCACCCCCCGGCCTGCCTGCCTGCCTCCCTCCCTCTCTGGGCCTCCACCCACTGGCCGGCCTGCCTGCCTCCCTCCCTCTCTGGGCCTCCACCCTCTGGCCTGCCTGTCTGCCTCCCTCCCTCTCTGGGCCTCCACCCTCTGGCCTGCCTGCCTGCCTCTCCCTCTCTGGGCCTCCACCCTCTGGCCTGCCTGTCTGCCTCCCTCCCTCTCTGGTCCTCCACCCTCTGGCCTGCCTGCCTGCCTCCCTCCCTCTCTGGGCCTCCATCCTCTGGCCTGCCTGCCTGCCTCCCTCCCTCTCTGGGCCTCCACCCTCTGGCCTGCCTGTCTCCCTCCCTCTCTGGGCCTCCACCCTCTGGCCTGCCTGCTTGCCTCCCTCCTTCTCTGGGCCTCCACCCTCTGGCCTGCCTGCCTGCCTCCCTCCCTCTCTGGGCCTCCCCCTCTGGCCTGCCTGTCTGCCTCCCTCCCTCTCTGGGCCTCCACCCTCTGCCTGCCTGCCTGCCTCCCTCCCTCTCTGGGCCTCCACCCTCTGGCCTGCCTGCCCGCCTCCCTCTCTCGCCCGGCCTCCTCTCTCTGGCCTGCCTGCCTGCCTCCCTCTCTGGGCCTCCACCCTCTGGCCTGCCTCCTCCCTGGGCCTAACCATCTTCCTGATTACCATCAAAGGGCTGACTGTAACAGGCATACTGTACAAATGAAACTACTCCTTAATAGCTCTCTTAACTGTTAAGGAGAAGTTACATTTACCCAGTTCTAAAATTAGGTCGGCCCTTTAAGGTACGCTGTGAGGCCGAAGTGGCCCCCGAGGAAAACGAGTTTGACACCCCTGCTCTAGGTACTAGTTCACACCAGCATGCAAAAAACCACAGTATAATACATGGGGAGACTGCTAAAAATGCAACAATACCAATGAGAATTGCATATGGATAAAGCGATACAGAGGGTAACGCCATCTGTACAGTTATACCATGCTGGGTTTCAGCTTATATCTCCCACAAAAAGATGTTATCTTTTTGCCCTAAAATACTGGGGAGCTTAGGGTACAAGTATTTTGTGCAGTGCACCTTCTAAGTGCTGGGCAGCTTGCCCATCTTTTTGTGGGAGATATAAGCTGAAACCCAGCATGGTATAACTGTACAGATGGCGTTACCCTCTGTATCGCTTTATCCATATGCAATTCTCATTGGTATTGTTGCATTTTTAGCAGTCTCCCCATGTATTATACTGTGGTTTTTTGCATGCTGGTGTGAACTAGTACCTAGAGCATTTGCTCATTAATTAACGGCACCTGCTATCTTTTCCCATGCAGCACAAGGGCCAGAGAAGCCTGCTGCTGGTATTCAGTGCATCCATCAGCCTTTGAAGCTGTAAGTGTAGCTCTGTGAGGCTCTATATATAGTAAGTTTGTACAGAGGTGAGAATTGATAGGGAAGTGCTGGAAAAGAGAGATATCTAAGATGTTTGTATGGTAAACTCTAACAGACGAGTAGTGGTAGAATAAAAGAGAAAAAAGCACAGAGGGGGCGCTCTATGGTGAAGTACGTTTAAAAAAACCGAAAGGTGATGCAGTGGTAAGGTTATGCTCACCTAGAGTAGTTGTGCTTATAGTAT
Source organism: Phyllomedusa bahiana (assembly GCA_025379985.1). Lineage (NCBI taxonomy): Eukaryota > Metazoa > Chordata > Amphibia > Anura > Hylidae > Phyllomedusa > Phyllomedusa bahiana. The sequence goes on from JAODAL010014686.1 coordinate 45,067, forward strand.
ACAGGCACAACACTCATATGCATGTGGGTGGCTCTATCCAAGCTTCGGAACGGCAGCTGCAGGTCTCTCACTCTGATGCCAGTTCACGGCAGCGGGCAACAAACAGTGAAGAATCGCAGAAACAAGAAGATGGACCTAGCGCCCAGTTTGGGAATAAACTTCTTCTCGAAGCCGAGGATATCGATAAAATAAAGATTTTTTATTCCAATAAAAAATGTGGTGAAAAACAGTGTTAACCCCTCCAAATTATAATACAGAGTATAATGAGTAGTAAGAAGATGTCATTGCATTCTGGCCCGGACTGAGAAAAAAGGGAAGAGAACAACTCGTCAGAGAAGACATCATGGTGGTTTGAACCAGATAGAGAAGACAAGTAGAAGAGAACAACTCCCATCAGAGATGTTGTCTCCTGTGAGTCCCTGATGTCAGAGGTTATTTTGCTTTTGTGTTGGATCAGTGCTGTATTCACAGTCATGTGAAGTGACCTGAGCTGGTGTCTGACCACTATATGGTCTCTAGATGGTGGTGTTTAGGTTACATCGGCGCTTGTATAGTGGCAGCATAAACTTGTCCCTGATCGTAAACTGAGTGCACTCTGGTCCCTGACGCTGTGATTAGGGGTTTATCTGTGACACTTTTTCTTTCTTTCTCATGGTTATAGTGTTTTTCATGTTAGAAAGTGGTGAGGTGCGTGACCAAGGGAAATTTTGGAGGTGGATATAATAAGTGGGGCCTTAGTGCCAGGGCTGGTGTTTATTCCCAGTCCGGACCTGGAGAGCATCATTGTGCAGGGACAGAGCTTTATAGAGGGCCTTTGGCCTCTCCTGACATGTCTGTTTAACCAATCCTGTTTTCAGACGGGTGTGTCCCCGACTTGGTCAGCTCTGAATGGACAATGTCAGACTCTTGAGGGACACACCCCTAGTTGGTAACACCCACTTGACAGATTCAGTGATACATTTCTCAAATGAATAATTAAGAAACAGCACAACATAGAGTTATAAGAAGAGATGTTCCAGAATTGTTATTTCAAAGGGAACACAAGTATTTATAAAAACAGACAGGAGATGTCTCAGGTCCTCTTAAGGAGTCTAGGTCCTTTTAGTTGTTATTGCATGTGGAAATAAAAACCACTGAAGTCTTAGTCCATGGAGTCTGAGCCCTTAGACATATTTAATAGTAAGAGCTTGTCTGATCTGGCCATATAAGTGATAGCAAAACATTTAACTGACCAACGTTCAGGATATAACTTGATGTGTCTAGCATTTGTCATAATCACCAAAACTAAATTGTTATTTCCTTCATAAATTAATTTCAATTTGATAAATTATAATCAATTGCTTATTTGTCTCCCAATACGATCTTTGATTGTATCTTCTATGCAATGTTGTTGTACTTTACCTGCATTTACCTTCAATATCGTACAGAAACATATTGTAGTTTATGATGTATTCCTTGTGGATGGCATGACAGTACATAGAGCCTCTACGTGTGCAGGGACTTCATGTGCTTCTATGTATGGTCATATGAGCTCTGTGCACATAGCCAAAAATAGTTCTTGCTAACTTACTGCTGTTTGGTTTCCATCTCTTCAAAAAAGTTCCTTAAACCTATAAACTCACATAAAAATCTGCTGTGATTTGTCTTTATCATTGTTTTTACTCTTTATTTCAGAATAAGTTGTTTCATTCAAGACAAATTGTTAGGTTTTTCTTTTTTAACTGTCACCTCTAATGTAGAAATCAATTTCTAACTGAGAAATATGACATTTTCCCATAGTTGTAAAATTGTTTTATAATCCAGGCTTTCTTGCTGCCCATATGGTTTCAAATTAAAGCCTATAATCTTTGGTAAATGTGTCTTTTTACTAGGTTTCCAACTCTAATTTGATAAGTATTGTTGAAGAACAAAAGGAAAGAATAACACAAACAAATGCAAAATTTGAGGTCTAATCTCCTTGGTATTTTTATCACTTTATTTTTTATTATTTAAGGATTTCTCAGAACAGATGTCAATTAGCAGAGAATTAGTTTTATAAATTTGCCCTGACATACATTTATATGATCGATTTCTGCCGTACAAACTATGCCATCACTGGCAAGAGTATTGCTGTGATTGTCAGATATGCTCCCCATTTAAAACAAAAGCAATATTATGGACATATGTATCTTGACCCATACAAGAATGCCCTAGCATTTATTACTGTGGATCATATGCTATAAAAATGTTGGAATTCCTTTAATGTGCATTCTGACATAGACAGCATAGGACCAATATTAGGTAAGTATTATGGGACCCTTGCTAACGCAGCAACTCATGCCAGAATACCCCCATGATGTATCTAACAATCTGGCTTTGAAAAGTATTAGCTCTGTCCCTTACTACCTAACTGGTTTTCAGAAGGTATACCTAATGTGCTCAATAATGAAGCTTCTAGTGCATTAGTGATGCTCGAATAGGACCCTGTTCAGTTTTACAGTTTTGAGAGATTTTTCAAACCTGAAATTTTCACTAACCCTATCCGTAACCGTAACAATTATGATTGTTTTATGGTTAGGGTTAGAATTAATGTTCTTTTAGGGCTTATCGGGAGTTAACATACCTATTCAGCATTGTGATGCTTCAGTAAGCTAAACCTCTAAGCACCCTTAAAGGGAATATGTCATCAAAAAATGACTTATTGTTTAACTGACATATTTATGGTAGACACATTTTTTTGGAATTTTTGGTTATGTTTTTTTTTTTTTTAATTTTCCATATCACTTTCAGTATTTTTTATTGATTCTTAAGTCCTGCAGTTTTCACTTTGGCCACTAAGCCTAATAATAGTCTGACACTTCCTGTTCTGTAGAGGGAGATTTTCAGCGTCTGCTCATTATCAGTAAAAGCAAGGTCAAACTGAAAGGAGACACCAATGCGAATAGATAACACAGAATCCACCAGTCACAAGAGGAGATGGTCACAGTTCCCCCCTCTCACCTCCCTGCATAGTGATTTTCTTCCCAGGTCACACAGCATGACTAGAAAACTCTCCTATACAAGTCTATGGGACAGAATCAGTCTTAAGGCTCCTATGTACATGAAGCTGCTGTAAAGTATCTCTCTGACTGCTGTTAAAGCAGTGCAAGCAAGAATGTCTTCCCCACAATGATATATAGATGGCCGAATTAAGAAATCTACAATCAGGAAATAAAAACGGCTGAGAGGAAAAGAATATGGATCAGGGTTTTGATTTATTAAGTGAAAAAAAATATTTGCGACAGGTTCCCTTTAAGAGCTTTCACCCTTACTTAGGGTTAGGGTCATGTTTGATTTTTTTTTTTTTTTCATTATTTCCCAAAAACGGAAGCTTTTAGTTTGAAGATATATTTTAATTTTACCCCAATTTAACAAACAACACTGTAGTGCACTGATTCCTTTTAGATGGCCTGCACAATAACACGAGTCACTCTACTATCCATATACAAGAGTAACCAGACTGTGAGACTGACTTTCTGAGTATGTAGTGTATATAGTCCATAGGAAGGAAACAGCATCAAGTGGGTTGAGAGTATCAAAACTTAATTTATGCTTCCACAAAAAAACACCAATATGCAATGTTTCAGCCTATTTAGGTCTTTGTCAAACATAGAAAGAACTGTTAGGGTGCTTTCACACAGTGTCTTGTTTACACATTTTTGACACGTTTTTTGATGTGTTTTTTGTGCAGGAAGGCACAGCAATTAATGCTTTACGTTGCTGCATAAAAAAACAGATAAAAAAAGCATAAAAAATGCATCAAAAACGCATCAGTCAACGGACGATGCTATATAGGAAATAGGCGAGCTACTATAGTTTATGGCACTTTATATTCTTGGCTCAGCACATGTGGCTCAAGCGTATTCAATGTGTAGATCCAATATAATTCACACATTTTTAACCTGTATTGTCTTTCACCTCCTCATCTTAATGGAGGGAAATTGTCAATCACCATATAGCAGAATTGCTCAATTGTATGTGCTTTCTCATGAAAATGGGCTGGTATTGGTAAATCAAGGGGTTGACATCTAATTGTGCTTTTATGTTTGATAATCCGTGTTTTTACTTCTGTGGTAGTTTCACCAATATACTGTACAATAGCCCACAAGGGCAATAATCAACATATATACAACAAAATTGGATAAGCAAGTAAAACATTTAATTGAATACCTCTTGCCAGTATATGGATGTACAAACAATTCAGGCAGGGAAAATTTCCAGTTTTAGGCCTCGTTCACACGGCTGATTCTGGGACAGATTTCAGCCGTCTTGCGCGCCCTATTTGCACTGCAGTACGGCTGGAATCCGTCCCTGTCATTACTGTAATCCACAGTTCTCATAGAGAACTATGGATTACGTCTCCTCCTAGAAAGTGACATGCACATTATCCCGGAGGGATACGCGCCGTGGATAATGGATGCCGGAATTTGGGGGGTTAACAATTAGGGATCTTGATAGGCTTGTCTAAGAAGATGAGTTTTCAGAGTGCACTTAAAACTGTGAGGGTTGTGAGTGTGCCTGAGTGTGCCTATCAAGAAATCCCATATTAAAAAAGACAAAAGTACACAGACAAAGTACACAAAGCCAGGTGTGGAGGAAACGTACGTTGGGTCTTTCTGTGTCTCCTCTTGGTGTGTATACGTCCTATTTATGGATGATTTTATATGTATATCTCATTGGAAATAATGTATTTATATGCTTGTTATGCTGTATACTATGCCATCTATTTGATATGATATTGCATTCTATGTATACCGTAGAGAGAAAAAGAAGTATTTTTCCAGCGCAGTTTCAAATGATTTCAGCAAGTAAAAAATCCAAGTTTATTGAAGTACTCACATAAAAACAAGATGCATCGTGCAGTGAAGAAGGTGGCAGGTAAGAAACACACCATGTAACAGCTTACGCGTTTCAAGCAGTTAAACACCTGCTCTTAGTCATAGCTACATATTGACTGAGCGACAACCTCTTATATACCTATTGTGGACTTCATATGAAAAAATTGTGTGGTGTAATAACCAATACAAATAAGAGGGAGTTACTCACCAGGTGCGATCTATGTTACCACCATCATTCTGTATGCTAACTGAGACTGGAAGTGTTAATTTTTTTACTTCCGGTCTCAGTTAGCGTACGGAATGATGGCGGTAACATAGATCGTGTGTGTATGGGTGTTGTGTTGTTTTCTGGTTTGCTACCATTGATTATTATTTTTGATATATTGCCATTGTTTATTCTAGGAGAGATCTGATAAAATTTGCTTTTTAAGCTCTCATCTAATGAATCACATGGGTAGACAATGTATTTTGAAATACAAAGATGCTCTATAAAAGAGAAGTGCATGTTACTGTCTATGGATGCATCCTATGTTATGAGATGGCAAAATCAAACATTGTCCTTCTTCTAGTAATATCTTTGCTATCAGCACTCAAGGAACAAGCTCGAGTATAATATATTAGGAAGTATGAGCTCCCCTAGTTTGCCGTTGATAAGGGGTTGTCTCATATCAGCCAGCTAAGTTGAGTTTGGATACTTAAATATCACCAAAGAGGAAATATAGTATTACATCTGGTCATTAAAATGGATGTCCAACCATTGTACCCATAGATGTAGTACCTTATTAATTTGCTGATAGTATCCTTCCTTATAGAGGGGGTCCCCCACTCAGAAATCCTCCACAACGTGCTAGAGTGGAACACTGCTATAACTACTTTATTCTTTATAATGCATTCTTAATATTGAAACTGCAATATCAAGACAGCAATGGGGGCTGAAATGGAGGTCTTTCTTCTTCAGAGAGTTCAGATTTAGTCTCAGACACAATGGTTGGTCTGGAGACCATGCAGGTAACTCTATAAAGAGGACATCATAAGGGAACATCACATCAATCCCTACTCCCGTGTGGGGCGGCATAACATGCCATAGCCAGGCACCTCTAGTCTACAGCTGAGCATTTCATTGACTTGGTCATGGAAACAGTGGTATGGGCATTTTTCCAGAGTCCTAGGAGCCATTGTTTAACAGGACAATAGGCCAATAATATAGTTATTTATTCATGTTAGTACTACTATTCTCATTATCACATAATTTCACATTTGCAACACACATTTGAGTTGTCTTCCACATAACAGGTTTTGCTGGGCAGATGAGATGGTTTATTTCCTTTCTAAATACCGGCAGCCACATCCACTACTAAATTATGTTGTACTGTGCAACCTTTAGAATAAAAAGTAAAGAGTGGCAAGTGGCAGAAGATATCCAAAAAACCTATATGTATCTCTTTAATCTGACTTTGGTCCAATGTAAATCTCCTATGGCCATTTGGATCTTTGCTTACAAGATGTCAGCACATGATCGCTGCAGCCAGGGCCGCCAACAGAAATTTCAGGGCCCCATACAGTTGAAGCGCCTGGGCCCCCAACAAACGCCGCCCCTCACCACCCCCGCCACCTCACCACCAACAACCCCGCCCAGCAACCCCCACGAAAAAAAAATGCAATTGTGCCATTGTTTTAGGATTTTAGTTTATCTGTATTGTGCGGGTCAGTACATATATAAGGGCCACCACATGATCACCACTATCCTGTTACTGATCAAACCAGTATACCAAGACCAAAATTACCAAACAACAAAGACCATATAATACAGCCACATATAATACAGGGTATCCTGAAAGGTAGGTGGGTAGGTAGCAGGGTAGCCAAGGAAGTAGCTAGCCTGGTGGTCAGGTAGGAGCAGTCAGCGAGGTAGGTGGTCGGGTGGGCAGGTAGGAGCAGCCAGCGAGGTAGGTGGTTGACGGGGGAAAGAGAGAACACGGCTGGGCGCCTGGCGGGAAGTAGAGAGCACAGTTAGATGGCCTGGGGAGGTAGAAAGCACATCTGGGAGTCTGGGGGGTAGAAAGCAAATCCGTGGGCCTGAGGGGTAGAAAGCATGGCTATGGGCTGAGGGGAGTAAAAAGCACAACCAGGGGGCTTGGAGGGGTAGAAAGCACAGATAGAGGGCATGGGGGTAGAAAGAGCAGCTAAGGGGCCTGGGGGGGTAGAAAGCACAGCTAGAGAGCCTTGGGGAGGGGGTAAAAGCACATCTGGGGGCCTGGGTGATAGAAAGCACAGCTAGAGAGCCTGGGGGGGTGGGTACAAAAGAACAGCTAGAGGGCCTGGGGGGTAGAAAGCACAGTTAGGGAGCCTGGGAGGGGATAAAAAGCATATCTGGGGGCCTGGGTGGTAGAAAGCACATCTGGGGGCCTGGAAGCGGTAGAAAGCACATCTGGAGGCCTGGGGCGAGAAAGCACAGCTAGGGGTCTGGGGGTAGAAGTCACAGCTAGAGGGTCTTGGGGGTAGAAAGAATGGCTGGGAGCAACATGGCTGAGTGGGGGCACTAGGCGGGGCATATAAACATACAAAAAAGATTCAGGTAAACGCTCACCGGTAGTAAGGCTTCATTAGGAATCTGCATCATATCCATCCACACACGGTGCAAATAAGGAGGTGGGTACCCGGCTGTAGATACTCCAGAAGCAGTAGGCAATTTCAACAAGAAAGCACTCCAGCACTCGTGCTCGGGATAAAGTGAAAAAATGCTTAAAAACGCCCTTTTATTAGTAGATGTTCAGCTCATTGTTTGCTTTTATGCGATGATTTTAAACATCTACTAATAAAAGGGCGTTTTTAAGCATTTTTTCACTTTATCCCGAGCACGAGTGCTGGAGTGCTTTCTTGTTGAAATTGACTAGGCGGGGCATCACTGATTTAATTAGTTGTCCTGCTGGGCAGAGAGAAAGGAGGGCCAAGCTGCTCCGATCACAGCGCACAGGAGGAGTAAGTGCAAGTCATTAAGCGTAGCAGCGCAGGGCCCCAGCAATACACAGCGGAGCAGGCTCTGCACTCATCATGATAGAGAGAGCCTGTTCTCTCTACTATTACTATGAAGTAAGGGGGCGGTACCTGCCAGTGGCGGTGGGCCCCCCTTGCTTCACAGACTGGCCAGGCCCCATACAGGAGTACTTTCTGTACCCCTCTAACAGCGGCCCTGGTTGCAGCTAATCCGTGGCTTCAGCAGTGATGTGACGAATCATTGGCATCATAGTTCCCATTTCTGAATGGTGATGCCAGTAGTACGGCATGAAACTACTGAGGTCACTGACTGGCTTTAGTTGCCAGAGGGGCCATTGGAGATTTTTTGCTGGATCCACCGTGAATTGAAGAGGTGAGTAGAGTTTTTGCTTTTTTATTGTATTGGCTGCTCTTTTTGCTTATTTTGTATGAGTTGGGCAACCCCTTTAAGAATGCAGGACACATTGTATTTCTCATTCCTTGCTGTTTTGTTAAGCATTGTTGATGTTGGCTAATCAGTTTTCTGTAGTATAATACACAGTCCAGTATAACGATAAAGAGAGGGGGATGGGGGAAAATATAGGGCATTACTAATGTTGATAATGGGCATAGCTATAGGATCTGCAGAATGGTACCCATTTCACTATTTGCATTAGGGCCAAGAGTCTTCAAGTTACACCTCTGGCTGATAATAAGGAATGAGATTTAAAATTATGCATTCACAGTGACTTCAATAGCATTAGTAATTCTTCCTTTCCAATTTAATGGATCATCACAATATCAATTAATCACGTGACAAACGATTAGTGATAATAAGTGATTAAATATAAATGAGGAACAACAGGGGAGTGATATATGATAGGGGGCAAATGATAATCGATAGCCCCACTAACAACCGAAGAGAGATTAGTGATGTTGGATAACTGATAAATGACTCGTCACATGCCATAAATGATAATTGTGAAATATAAGGTCATTTACACCCAGACTATACAATAATCAATATAGCCAACACATGAGCCACAGTTAACAACACCTTATAGTGAATGATCACCTTGTTTGAAGATGACATGGTCAATACATTGAGCAAAATAAAATTAATGCATGGACCTGGTTCATTTCTGGTCTAAGTATATCTGTGGTCATTCGTCAAAATTTGCTAGAAATCCTTATTGTTCATGAATACTACAGAAAAGTAAATGCCTAATTATGTAAATGTCGGCCAATTATTATGCTGCTAATGACCCCATGGTGGATAAAGCCTACAATATTCCAGAAAGAAGGCTCCACATATCAGCAAATAAAGGTTATTCATTGTGTACTAAAAAGATATTTAATATATTTTCTGTATCAATTCTTCACATTTTTAAAGATCCTTGTTTGCTGCTAGTGAAATAGGACCTTAAGGCCATGTCCCCACGGCACTGTTTATCAGCCGTTTATCGGGTTTGAAAACCGTCTGAAAACCAGCTGAAAAACTTTTACACGGACCTTAATGGAAAATCCGTGCAGTGGTCCCCACTGCACGGATTTTGCGCCCGGCAGTTTTTCAGACAGCCGTGGTCCGAAAAACATAGGAAATGTTCATTCTTCCATCCGGTTTTCGGATGGAAGATGAATATGTCTATGTGAAGAGGGAGGGCCATGTAAATGGCCCTTTAGGGTGCGTTCACATGGCAAAGGACAAAAACAACTCTATTTTTGCCTCAGCAGAACTGTGCATTTCAAGCGGATTTTGGACTGTTTTTGTCACGGATTTTTTCCAGGTTTTCCCAGCGGTTTTTGGACTGTTTTTCAAGCAGAAAAGTGTACTGAGTGCAAAAGTATTCCTGATTGGTGCAAGTACCATGTGATTTTTTTTTTATCTCCTCAATTTAATAATGATGCACAAAGGCCAAGTTTTTCTCTTTCACTTTAAGCACATGTGCATGTTAAAAGCATAAAAATTAGGTTAGTTTAGGCTAAAAGTGGATTTATAGACTCTCGTTCACATTGAAGTGGTTTGCAGGACCTACCTGTGTTAAAAAAGTGCAATAGGACCTGCAAAATCACACCCTCTATAGGTGGAATCATTCTTCACTTTTTTTTTTTGCAAAAACCGAAAGCCGCGCCAAAAACCGCGCCAGAAACCGCTCACTCCAATGTTAATTTTCAGTCTGGAAACTGGTCGGAAGAATGAAAAACTGCCCGGTGGAAAAACAGTTCAGTGGGGACCGCTGAACTGTTTTTCTATTGAAGCCTATAAGGGAGCGTTGCTTGCAGGTTTTCAGACCCTTGCCATGGGAACATGCCCAGTTTACTTTTAGTCCTCGTTCACACGGCTTATTTCAGAACGTATTTACAACGGATTTCCGATGTAAATACGTTCTGAAATCAGTTGAAAATCAGTTGCAAATAAGTGCCACTAAGTGTGGCACGTATTTGTAACTGATTTCCCGACGGATTCACCATCTACAATCATTGTAGGTGGTGAATCCGTCCGGAAATAATTGAATGTCAATTGTTTTCCGTCCGGATTGCCGTCGTCAATCCGCGGCGGCAATCCGGAACGGAATTTTGCGTCGTGTGAACGACGAGCCGTATTTTCTATTGAAATCAATAGAAAAATAGGCTGTGGACTTATTTCGGACGGATTTGCCGACGGATTGACGATCGTCAATCCGTCGGCAAATCCGTCCGAAATAAGCCGGTTGTGAACGAGGCCTAAGAGGCTGTGCACATATCCTGGTCATGTTATAATCACACAATTGCACTGCTTGTAAGAGTGGCTTCACACATGAAAGTACAAGGGGGACTTATATACATACCTACCTAAAAAGGTGATCTATATACATACCTACATAAGAAGGGGACCTATATACCTACTGACCAAGGGGGCCTATATGCCTACCTACTTACTGGGGAGCCTATATACTTATTTAATATAAACACTAGAAAAATTATGACCGTACTAAACTCTATTTAACACATGCCCTAAGGCTAGGTCTGTAAGGCATTGAACATAAAATTAACTGAAAAACAAATCTCAAAACCATTCATAAAACTACGTTTTTTTGTCCAGTGCATGAGAAAAACAGCTCAAAAAAACAACCTTTTTTTGGCATGTTTTGCATTTTTTGTGCATTTTTTTCAGAAATACACAGCATTATAATTGCTGTGGATTTCTCAAAAAAAGCGCCAAAAAACAGGCCAAAAAATGTCGGCCGCTTTACATAGACTTCAATAGTAAATTTTCTGCCCTGCTCCGTCATTTTTTGCAACATTAGGCTATGTCCACACAAAAAAATGAATTTTCAGGAGTTTAGTATTTTGAAACCGCTGAAAATCTGACTGAATAACATTCACATAGACTTTAATACAAAAAATTACCTGTAGTCTACACAGGTCATTTTTTTTCTGTCCGGCAGTTTTAGGAACATATTGTAAACACCGACAGCGCCCAGCGGAAAATGTACTACAGAAGTCTATATAAACCACCCAGCGGTTTTTGGGCATCTTTTGTCACTTTTTTTTGGCAGCGTTTCTGCTGAAAAACCTCCAGGGGGGGAGGGGGAGGGGGTAAAATTGTGCATACATTACTACACTGACTGAAAACAGTTTAAGAAATGTCCATAAAGCTTTGCCAAAAAACATGAAAAGACTAAAACCGTTTTTTGACAAGAACTTGACAAAAAACTCAGTTTTATGAACGGTTTTAGGATTTGGTTTTCACTGAGTTTTTTGTCCTATGCTGTGTGGCCCTATCCTTATTGCAAAAATGACCAGCAGCAAAAACGGCCCAAAAAAAAGTTCTGTGGAGACTATAGGGGTGAAGGGGTTGTCTCACTACATTTATCTTACCTCAGTCCTGTTTTTTTGGTTTCATTTTGAATTCAGGGGCGTGTTTACTGGCTTCTACTAGGCTGCAGTAGAAGCCAGGTCTGTAGCTATAGCAACCCATACTGACAGCCAGTCATGAGAGATTGAACATGTCTGTAGCTATAGCGACCTGAGGAGCTGATGCAGCCCATACAAGAGGGGATATCTCAGAATAGGTAGGATACTGTTAATGGACATATATTGCAAAGTGACTTGTTTTTGCAAGATCTTTAACATAAAAAGCAATCCTTGTAGTGACACAACCCCTTTAAAGTCTATGGGATCTGTCTTCAGTTGTTTTTTCAGCGGTATTAGAAAATGAAAAACGCTGAAAGAACTACTGAAAATGTGTGCATTGGAGACATAGTCTAAAGATGATGGTTGTGGCTCATCTTCTGGGTGTGCAGAAGACGGCGTTCAGGTCACAGCCGCAGTAAAACCTAGAGGGGATTGGTCCTCTTTCTGCCTTAGGAGATTGGGCTTGTAAGCTGTGGCTTGTACCCCTCCCCCACTCCTTCAAAATACAACTCCCACCTATCATCCTATATCCAGACACTTCTATCTATCACCCCATGAGGAATTTGTACAGAAATAGAGAATCAGTAAGGAGCTGCTTGAACAATGTGGATTCTAAGATTTGTGTGTGGCTGGGAGAAGTCATCATGGCGGTCTGGGCCGAAAGGAAGGAAACAAGGGGAAGACGACCTCTCCTATCAGAGAAGACGTCACTGACAGTAATTACACTATAATCACTTATATGTCTGCATAGCCTGTGTACAACCGGTAGTCATTATGTGGTGGTTGCATGTGGTCATGGTCTGGTAGTATTACTTGGCCTTTAGGGAGTATTGTAAAATTGGTTTGAAGGTCTTGGTATTGTGATATTGTTTTAGTAACAGTATGATGTTAATATGTGTAGCATATCTACTCCATGTATAGTTGTATTATTTGGTGACTGTATTGTTTAGAGGTATTACGTAAATGAGTGGTTTTGAAAATATAAATGTGTCAGTGTTGACTTTCATTGTACGGTGTAGTGCTGAGATGATGGCCAGGATCTATATGAAACTTGTGGAGAATTAATGGAAGAAGCATACTTTTTTTTGTCTTTAAAAATACATTCTTCAGTTCACAACGTGGAATGAAAAATACTGTGAGAACCCAGCCCTAGTGAGCAAAACGTAACACAGAGGGCCCTGGCCCCAGATGTTTTAGGACCCTTTCAATGCTGTGGGGGACTCCCAGGTCACTTCCTCTGATGTAGCTGTAAAATAATGAGGATGTTGGTAGGGGGGAGGCATGGGGTATCTTGCGGCGGCGGCGGCGGCAAACCCGTTGTCCGTGGCAAGCACCCTCATCCCCAGGTTCCCCAGCAGAGGGAGGTATGGGGTGAACTTGCCATTGCCTGGAGCAACTACCCTCACCTCAAGGTTCCCCTGGTATCCTCAGGTCCTTTTTGTATTGCGGGGAGAGGTGCGGTGTGGGACTCTGTAGTGATGGGTTGGTGCATCGGCATCAATAACAGCAGACGACACAAGTATTCTGGGGAACTTCAGGCTTTACTCATTGTATATTTCTTGTGGACATTACATAGAAATGTCTCTTAAAGGGGTTGTCTCACTATGAAGATCATAGTTGAAAATGTGGGGACCAAAAATCTAAGGATGTACGTCCTTGGTTACTATTGGCAAAGTGCTACGGTTTTAGAGAACGGGCTGGTTTACATGTGCTTAGCAACGGTGTTTGTTTACTGGTCAGGGAAGCATTCTGTCCTGCCCAGGTCGTGCACATGCAAAGGAAAGGCAGTTTAGAGGAGGGGCAGGGATGTGTGTATTGGCAGGCAAGGAGGAGAAGCAGTGAGAGGACATGCAGGGGGGTTGTGTGTATTGTATCCTCTTCACTGCTTCACCTCCAATCCAGCCAATACACACATCCCTGCCCCTCCTCTTAACTGCCTTTCCTTTGCATGTGCATGACCTAGGCAGGACAGAATGCTTCCCTGACCAGTAAACAAACACCGTTGCTAAGCACATGTAAACCAGCCCGTTCTCTAAAACTGTAGCACTTTGCCAATAGTAACCAAGGATGTACGTCCTTAGATTTTTGGTCCCCACATTTTCAACTATAATCTTCGTAGTGAGACAACCCCTTTAAATACATTTTAGACCCTCTTTCTCTGGACACTTGGAGACTCTCTCAACCCCTTTCTGGTTCCAACCCAGTCCAGCTGTGCAAGATGCTGGCACTGGCACTGACCCCTGTCCTGGCCCAGCTGTGGAAGATGCTGGGGCCTGGCGACACAGGACACACTTTGTCCACTCAATGGGTCCCCCAAACTGCCCACCTGTAATTCTGGGTTGTCTGACTCTCTTCAGGGTCCACTCTGTCTGGATCTCCATTTTCTCTGTGTCAGTGTTTGCTCAATCACAGGTATAGCAGTGAGTCAGGCAGCTCTCTTCTGCCTCGGCCTGCCCTGTCTATTGGCGCCTGGATAGACAGGGGTCCCCTTAACTTGCTGCTTTCAACTGGAACTAAATACACCAAACATACTAATACTCCTAACTACTAAGGGGCTGACAGCCTCCCTCTTATAACTGTCTACCTGACCTCCAGCTCCGCCCCCTTCAGCTGTCCTGATTGGTTGCTTGTCCTAACAGTCCCAACTGTTACTCTGACTGACTTTCAACTGGCAACTCTAAGGCTTTGTTCACACGGGCTAAATTGGGGTGCATTTCGCAGGGTATTTTGCAGCGTACTGCCCTCAAATACAAGTGAAATGCGCCCCAGTCATTACGGTAATCCACAGTTTTCATAGAGAACTATGGATTACGCCTCCTCTCCCTGTGCGTTCAAAACGATCATATTGTATGCGCGGGGAAATAAGTGACATGTCCATGGGGCCGGCGGGCTGCCACAGGTAACAAACAGCAACCAGAAGTCAGGATCAATGTGGAAACATCAACAAACTGACCCAGAACGCAGGCACTTAAGTCCAAGATGGTTAAAGATCATAGGCCAGATAATTAGATACTGTCTCTTTAAATTCCGGTGAGCCCTAAAGAGGGTGCGTGCATGTGCAGGACTCCAGCAGCAGATGGAGACTGAGCGGGAGCGAGGAGAGGTGCGTGCACGCTAACAGGGGGGGGTCAGTGGCCGCAACAAGGACACGGGGACGTCAATGGTCCAGGAACCGTGCCATGGACCATGACAAACCCTACTATCAACTGGTGCCATAGGATATCACATTATACTCACTTCTTGAAGAGAGTGGTATTTGGATCGGGTTTTTAAACTGATGCTTTCAAACACTGGTTTAACATTATATAAGGTTGTGCCAGGGCAGTTCCTACGCTAAATTTCACTCAGGGCGAGGTGAAGAAATTTCCCCACCTCCACCCACACGGTAACATATGGTGCCACTATGCGACACATTGCATCATCATCAACCAAAGCCAAAATATACAAAAAGCTTTACCACAATGTGCTACGTATAAAACTACTAATAATAGTAATAAAAGTTACCAAAAACACTGCTACACCAACAGAATCCAAATACCACTAAGACCACATACCACCAGCACACAGTGACCGGAAAAAATCCCACCACACCTGACCACTATCACCACCATATAGTGACCGAATAATACAAACGACCATTACTGAGTATAAACCATTATACAAAAACCAATATTACCGGGGTACAGCGACCATACATGTGGAAGATGCCAGCTGTACACGCTCTGCAGACAATATTTAAATGATTTCAGTAAAGTTATATCTAGTGACTCACAGGAGACGTCTCTAAGAGTTGTTCTCTTTCTCTTCTTCTTCTTTTCCCTCTGTCCCAGACGCCATGACGACTACTCCCGACTTTTTCACTGTTAAAATTTACAAAACAAACATCCTAAGACTCCTCAAAATTTATCAGCACTTCTCTACCAATTCCTATCTCTCTACAAACTCCCCATCTAGAGCACCTCATAGGGTAGCCAGGTAATATGCCCCCTGTAGCCACGTAGTTAGGCCCCTATAGCCGGAAGTAGCCCCTTTTAGCCAGTCGATGCCCCCCCTGTAGCCAGTTGATGCCCCCTGCAGCCAGGGATGCCCCCTGTAGCCAGTGATGCCCCTGTAGCCAGTACATGCCTGCTGTAGCCAGTAGAATCCCCCCTGTAGCCAGTAGATGCCCCCCTTGTAGCCAGTGATGCCACCTGAAGCCAGTACATGCCCCCTGTAGCCAGTATAAGCCCCCCTGTAGCCCGGAGAAGCCCCCTGTAGCCAGTAGATGCCCCCTGAAGCCAGTAGATGCCCCCCTTGTAAACAGTAGATGCCCCCTTGTAGCCAGTGATGCCCCCGGTAGCCCGTACATGCCCCCTGTAGCCCGTAGAAGCCCCCCTGTAGCCATTAGAAGCCCCCTGTAGCCAGTAGAAGCCCCTGTAGCCAGTAGATGCCCCCCTTGTAGCCAGTAGATGCCCCTTGTAGCCAGTGGCCCCCTGTAGCCAGTGATGCCGCCCTTGTAGCCAGTGATGCCCCCTGTAGCCAGTACATGTCTCCTGTAGCCAGTAGAAGCCCCCTGTAGCCAGTAGAAGCCCCCTGAAGCCAGTAGATGCCCCCCTTGTAGCCAGTAGATGCCCCCCTGTAGCCCGTTTTTGCCCCCTGTAGCCAGTTGATGCCCCCTGTAGCCAGCAGATGCCCCTGTAGCCAGTGATGCCCCCCTTGTAGCCAGTGATGCCCCCTGTAGCCAGTAATATGCCCCCTCCTGTAGCCAGTGATGCCCCCGCCTGTAGCCAGTGATACCCCCCTCTAGCCAGTGATTCCCCCATTGTAGCCAGTGATGCCCCCTCCTGTAGCCAGTGATGCCCCCCTTGTAGCCAGTGATGCCCCCTCCTGTAGCCAGTGATATGCCAGTGATGCCCCTACCTGTAGCCAGTGATGCTCCCCGTGTAGCCAGTGATGCCCCCCTGTAGCCAGTGATGCCCCCCTTGTAGCCAGTGATGCTCCCCTTGTAGCCAGTGACATGCCCCCCTTGTAGCCAGTGATGCCCCCTCCTGTAGCCAGTGATGCCCCCCCTTTAGCCAGTGATTCCCCCTCCTGTAGCCAGTGATTCCCCATTGTAGCCAGTGATGCCCCTCCTGTAGCCAGGGGATGCCCCCTTGTAGCCAGTGATGCCCCCTCCTGTAGCCAGTGATATGCCAGTGATGCCCCTACCTGTAGCCAGTTATGCCCCCCTTGTAGCCAGTGATGCCCCCCTGTAGCCAGTGATGCCCCCATTTTAGCCAGTGATGCCCCCTCCTGTAGCCAGTGACATGCCCCCCTTGTAGCCAGTGATGCCCCCCCCTGTAGCCAGTGATTCCCCCTCCTGCAGCCAGTGATTCCCCCTCCTGTAGCCAGTGATGCCCCTCCTGTAGCCAGTGATGCCCCCCCTTGAGCCAGTGATGCCCCCTCCTGTAGCCAGTGATGCCGCCTCCTGTAACCAGTGATGCCCCCATTGTAGCCCAAATTTTATGCCCCCTCCTGTTTGCCCGTGAAAAGCCCCTCCTGTAAACCAGTGATGCCCCCCTTGTAGCCAGTTGATTTCCTCATTGTAGCCAGTGATGCCCCCTCTGTAGCCAGTGATGCCCCCCCTGTAGCCCGTGATGCCCCACTTTAGCCAGTGATGCCCCCTTTGTAGCCAGCAGATGTCCCTGTAGCCAGTAGATGCCCCTCTGTAGCCCGTAGATTCCCCCGTGTAGCCCGTAGATGCCCCCCTGTAGCCGCAGTGCCCTTGTAGTCATGTGATGCCCCCCTTGTTTGTCCAGTGATGCCCCTGTAGCCATACATGCCCCCTTCCTGTAGCCAGTGATGCCCCCTCCTGTAGCCAAATGATGCCCCCTGTGTTAGCCAGTGATGCCCCATTGTAGCCAGTTGGGTGCCCCCTCCTGTAGCCAGTGATATGCCCCCCTTGTAGCCAGTGATGCCCCTCCTGTAGCCAGTGATATGCCAGTGATGCCCCTACCTGTAGCCAGTGGATGGGTCCCTTGGTAGCCAGTGATGCCCCCCTTGTAGCCAATGATGCCCCCATTGTAGCCAGTGATGCCCCCTCCTGTAGCCAGTGACATGCCCCCCTTGTAGCCAGTGATGCCCCCTCCTGTAGCCAGTGATGTCCCCCCTGTAGCCAGTGATTCCCCCTCCTGTAGCCAGTGTGGCCCTCTCCTGTAGCCAGTGATGCCCCCTTGTAGCCAGTGATGCCCCCTCCTGTAGCCAGTGATGCCCCCATTGTAGCCAGTGATATGGCCCCCCCTTGTAGCCAGTGATGCCCCCTTCTAGCCAGTGATGCCCCCCCTTTTAGCCAGTGATGCCCCCCTGTAGCCAGTGATGCCCCCCTTGTAGCCAGTAGATGCCCCCTCTGTAGCCAGTGATGTCCCCTCCTGTAGCCAGTGATGCCTCCCTTGTAGCCAGTGATGCCCCTTCCTGTAGCCAGTGGTGCCCCACTTGTAGCCAGTGATGCCCCCTCCTGTAGCCAGTGATGCCCCCCTTGTAGCCAGTGATGCCCCCCTCATGTAGCCAGTGATATGCCCCCCCTTGTAGCCAGTAATGCCCCCTCCTGTAGCCAGTGGCCCCCCTTGTAGCCAGTGATTGCCCCCTTGTAGCCTGTTTTTCCCCCCTCCTGTAGCCAGTGATGCCCCTTTTAGCCGTGTTTCCCGCCTTGTAGCCAGTAGATGCCCCCTGTAGCCAGTGATGCCCCCCTGTAGCCAGTGTGCCCCTCCTGTAGCCAGTGATGCCCCCCTTGTAGCCAGTGGGTGCCCCCCGTTGTAGCCCAGTGAAAGCCCCCTCCTGTAGCCAGTGATGCCCCACTTGTAGCCAGTGATGCCCCCCCCTGTAGCCAGTGATGCCCCCCCTTGTAGCCAGTGATGCTCCCTCCTGTAGCCAGTGATGCCCCCCTTGCAGCCAGTGATGCTCCCTCCTGTAGCCAGTGATGCCCCCCTTGTAGCCAGTGATATGCCCCCTCCCTGGGAGCCAGTGATGCCCCTTCGTAACCATGATGCCCCCCTTGTAGCCAGTGATGGCCCCCCCCTGTAGCCAGTGATGCCCCCCTGTAGCCAGTGATGCTCCCCCCTGTCCCCAGTGATGCCCCCATTGTAGCCAGTGATATGCCCCCCTTGTAGCCAGTGATGCCCCCTCCTGTAACCAGTGATGCCCCCCTTGTAGCCAGTGATGCCGCCTCCTGTAGCCAGTGATGCCCCCCTTGTAGCCTGTAGATGTACCCCTGTAGCCAGTGATGCCCCCCTGTAGCCTGTAGATGCGCCCTGCAGCCAGTAGATGCCCCCCTTGTAGTCAGTGATGCCCCCCTTGTAGCCAGTGATGCCCCCCTGTAGCCATTGATGCCCCTCTGTAGCCAGTGATGCCCCCCCTGTAGCCAGTGATGCCCCCCCTGTAGCCGTTATGTACCCCTGTAGCCAGTGATGCCCCCTCCTGTAGCCGTGATGCCCCCCCCTGTAGCCAGTGATGCCCCCCTGTAGCCAGTGATGCCCCCCCCCCCGTAGCCAGTGATCCCCCCCGTAGCCTGTGATGCCCCCTTTGAACTATTATAAAAAAAAGGGAAAAGGTACTCTCCTCAGTCCCCGCGTCCCGGTCCCGAGTTTTTGACGTATGCCACGCTGTTACATGTCACGCAGCTCCCAGAGATTCCTCGGGGAGAGTGCAGACCCGAGGAGCCCCCAGCCGAGGGGGCGGCGGTGAAAAAGGGGTTCGCCCCTGCGTGCTTATACAGGGAGGGGACGAGGGAACAAATTTCCCATCTCCCCCTGTGACAACAGCTGCTGCGGCTTGCGGATGTTCAAAAAACCACCGCGCAGGACACAGGGGCGACCCTCCGGGCGGTGTCGGGGCAAGGTTGCCCGTCGCCCTCCTCGGGTGAGCGGAGCCCCGGCCCCCGGGGGGCGATCACCCGCCCCTAGGAACGGCCCTGGGTTGTGCACACTATTAGTTTTAGAGATTAATTAATAAAAGTGCTATTTTTATTGCTTTTTGTGTAAAGAGGAAAGATGGACTTATTGTTTTGCCTTTGGCAAGTTGCATAGTGTTTGAGAGTATTCCCCTTACCTCTTTACATTGGATCCGTTTTGTATATTGGTTGTTTATAGGGAGCTGGTAGGCACAAATCTTTCCCACTATTATTACTGTTCTGCCATATGAACATCATGTACTGTGTTACTATTGTGTGCACGCTCCTTATCCTCTGACAATCCTGTAGAGATACAAACAACTAAATGCACTGCAGACAAAAAAGTCACAAACTCCTTACAAGTTAAAAGTAGCAAGTTAAAGCATTTTCAAAGGAAAATAATCCAAAAAATAATTTGTAAATACGTTTCCTGGGGAAAAAAGGAATTTTCCCCAAACTGTGGGGCACAAAACCCCAAAAATTTTTTTTTTGACTATTTTTGGGGCGCAAAGGGTTTAAAGTGCGTAAATTTTTCCCGGTTTTTTAAATTGTATTGAATGTGCAGCTGCGGTTTTGTGGCCACTTTACGCTTTTAAAAAGTAATCAGCCCACAAAAACAGATCCCGCGTGGAGATAACAGTTGAAAATTTTGGATTCGGTACATCTGTTTTCTCTTCTTCTCTGTTTATGTTGATTTTGTGTTAAATGTTATTATGCAAAACAAGAGTGCAAAAGTGGTTGGGGTTTTTCAAAATTACCCGAAAAAATGGAGATTAAAAAAGTAACGTGAACTGAAACCGTTGTGTTAAAGAAATAAGATATCCCTGTAGAAGATGGCAAAGCAAGAAATAGAATCAACAAAAACATGAAGGGACAAAAACTAGAAAGGGTTTGAATGGGTTTCCAGGATTAGAAAATCATGACTACATCCTTCCAAAACAGCACCATTCTTAAAATACGGTTTTTGTGTGGTTTCGTTCCCCTATATTTACTATTTGCCCTAGGCAAATTTAAACCTTTCAGTTCTCTATTATTAAAAACTAAAAATTTAAATTTTATTATATCTAACTCTTAACCCCCTTAACACTATTTAAAAACCTGATCTTTTCCTATCATTTAAACCCTTTTTGCTTCGAAAGGGGGAATAACTCCCTTTTATCAATTTAAGTCTGGGGAACCCCCCCTATAACAGGAGAGCCTTTTTAAAATAGCAAAGTACTAGCTTCAGTAAGGGATCCCAAGCCAACTACTTGGGCAGTCGTCCCTAATCTCATAGACACAGAACAAATAAGGCCCCTTGTGACACCGTCTGCAGCAGGTGACACTTGTAGACAGAGGTGATAGATCACAAATTAAACGTCATGCCTGACTCGCCGACATGTTTCGCCAGCTAACCTGGCTTTATCAAGGCTTAGAGGTCCGATCACATGTGGTCTGAGCTCACTTCCTTTTATATCATGTTAGGTAAACACCCCATTACAGGTGCTCACCAATTAGCCATCAGAGAATCCACATAAAGCCCACTCCCCCTTCCGCGCCGCGCACACTCATAACATGTCCTGCTAAAGCTGCCACCTTGCTCTCATGAGCCAACAACCTTCAGTCAAATTCGCCATCTCCATAACGGGCTTGCTCCCATCTTACCGTACTGCCCGTGCCAATGCACTGCACCAACAAAAACCTCAGCCCTGACTGTGATGGGCTTCCATCTCATTCTCTCATATTATTGCAACTGCGTGCCTCACCTAGAATGAACTAAGCAGACTAGGTATCACATTACAAGGACACTGCCATCTTTGTCAATTCCCATAAGCCCCTTCTCTTCAATATCTAATATGCATATTCATTGGGAATATAAACTCCACTGTACAATAGACCACTGTCATATTATCTTCCCATAAAGCTCTTCTCCGTATGTAATATGCATATTCATTCCAATAGAGCTGCAGGCCCCATTAAATACATGTTCCACTGCATTGTATAGTATTGTCTCAAGACTATATTCAGAAAACTACTTCTCTTTCACATGTAATATTCATGCTCTAGGGCTAGCCCTCTCTCCCTCCCACAGTCTGACCTCACAAGTTCCCCATTGAAGATTCTCTCCTACGGCTCACAGCTAGCCATTCAATCCACCATATCACAATGGGGATTTTAAAATCCAGTATCCCAAATGCCACCGCCCCGCTCACCCCGCCTCGCACTAGACCAGCACGCAAGCAGTTCGTCACATTACTTTAAAGCACGGGGTACGTCCAGCCCGTCCCTTTATGTTATTGCACTAGCACTTTTCTTGTATGTATGTACTGTATTTCTTTCATGTTGTATTTTCGTGGATAGCGTTGCTTTATTATTTTTGCCCTTGCATTTTCTACTGTTTGAACCGAATTCTATCATATCTTGAGGGCTATTGATATTTAATTCTTTTATTTTGTGAGTTCTCACAAAACTCAAAATAAGAGGATGGTATCCACGTCACCAATAGAGTTGACGAACCCACACAGGGAGGGAGTTTAAGCCCCCTTGTCTCCCGCCACCCCCCAAAGAGGAAGGGCTTTGCTGCAGGAACCACCGGGCCCTTCCCCCCGCACATGCCCAGTGGCAGCCGAAAATCTAGGTTCTTGATTTGTGGATAACGTCCTTAGCCAAATTCTCCTGGATATATGGCGACATGGCCTCAGTTTCAGGTCGTGACAGCGGATATACCCTACCATGAGGAGGGGTGGTGCCAGGCTGGAGTTCGATTGGCCAATCAGTGCCGGTGCAGTGGTAGAGACTCAGCTTGCTTCTTGCAAAAAACATCTGCAAATTACTGGTAGTGCACTGGGAGTCCAGGGAGCGCAGGAGCAGCTGGCCGAAGTGTCGAGGCACCCACAAGATGAGAGGGATGTGAAAACGAGATGCAAGAGGAATGGAAATGGTTGTTCCAGTGTGTGACTTCACCAGAATTCCTATCAAGGTTTGGACTGTGATTACATAAACAGGGGAGTCCCAGAAGACACGCACTAGATGAGCAAGGAAGTACGAGAAACAAAATCTGTTCCTGCTGCAGAACTCCGCTGCCCAAAGTGAGCGGCTGGGTACGATGCCACATGGCACAAGAAAGAAGCTGCCTATTCACCGAAGAGATGAAGAGAGGCTGAGCCATAGGAACCATGGGAAGATGTGATTTGGAGACCAGAGGAGGATGGATGAAGTTACCTTCCAAACCGGAGTCCACAAAGGCGTCCACTTGAAGACTCAAGTCGGACAGGAGGATTATATTGACCTGCATGGTCAAGGATAGAGAGGTAGATCACTTGATCAGGTTTGCCTCTCCCACAAAACCTAGGCTCTGGAGTTTCCCGGATGGATTAGTCAGTGTTTGGCTCGGAAGGCTTCACTTTAAAAGGGAAAAAGGCTCATATTCCTTCTGTGGGTTTTCTCTTCCTCGGGTAGATGGGCTCTGTCAACCTGTATAGGCTCTTCCCGAGGTGCTGCAGGGAGGGGTTGAAGAGGTCACTTGAAAATGGGTGCCAGCCGTGGAACCCTACAGGGTTGAGGGGCATCATGCTGTTGATGAACCTTCTGTTGACCCTTCTCAAAGCAAAAATTGATGTGTGTGGCCAGGGTGATGAGGTCATCCAGACTGGTGGGCAGGTCACTCCCTACTATTTAGTTTTTCATGAGACTGGCCAGCCTCTCCCAGAAGTTCGTGACCAGAGCCTTTTTGTTCCACGATAGTTCAGATGACAAAGTTCTGAACTGCATAGCATACTGTCTCACCGTGGAGTCACCCTGTCGGAGCCGGAGAAGCGAGGAGGCAGCAAAGGAAGCACATTCTGGTTTCACAAATACTGTACGAAAGGCCACTAGGAAGTGTGGCAAGTTGGTGGTCACCGGATACCCTCGTTCCCACAGGGGAGTAACCCAGGCCAGCACGTCACCGCATAGCAGAGCGACGATCAAGGCCATGGAGGGGTAAGTTAACCCTTACAAAGGATCAGGGTTACAAGACAGTTAAAATTAGGGTCAGAATGGAAAAATCCAGGTTCCGGACATCCTGAGCCCAGATTTTTTATAACTTTGGTCATAACAGTTGTGACAAAACGTCTGGTGTAGTGCTGGATGGAAGTTATATTCCTCCCAGATTCCTGCTCTGTATGGAGGAACAGAAGAGACCATGCCTAAGAGGTGATTAATTAGTCCAGCAGGTGGCTATTTAAAGGGGTTTTGCCACAATCTCATTTCTTACTTCCTGCCTCCAGCTCTTCAGCTCTGTGTGCTCAGAAGGGGACGTGTGTGATTTATTTGAATTGCATATCATGTGACCAAGCAGGATGACATCACCAGGCCTTTCCTCTCTCTCTAGTCAAAGAAAGGTCGGTTTATGTATGGAGCTGTGAGTAACTACAATGTAGATCAGTGGTAAATGTTTTGCCTCACAGCACAAGGGTCCTAGGTTCAAATCCCAGCAGAAACCAAGCCTTTGGATTTTTTTTTCTCTTTATCAATGCACATACCTGATTGAGGTTTCTTTTGTTTTATTTATTTGCACTGTTTGACTAATTACTAAGGAGTACAGAGGACAGGAGTAGAGTGACAGCACCTGGGGTTTGAACACTCAGTAGCTGCCTGAGACGAGAGGTGATATCTGACCATGTCTGACCAGGACTGAGGAGCTCTCAACCCTGGTCGTATCCTCTGGAGACGAGCTGTAAACAATGGATCACTAAAGGAGCAGCAAAAAGAAAAACAGTGCAGAATGTTTAAGGCCTTGTTCACACGGCTTATTTCTGGCACGGATTTCAGCCGTACTGCGCTGCAGTACGGCTGGAATCCGTCACAGCTATTATGGTAATCCACTTTCTCTAAAAATAGGGATTCCGTTTCTTCCTCCCCCGCTCGGCAATAGCCGAGGGGGAGAAAGGATGCAACATTACCCCCGGGGGATACGCGCCTGGATAAGCTTTCTTGTTCCCGGCAAGTGTCCCCCCCGCCCCCCCCCCCCTGCCCCGTACAACCCGGTAATTCGGGCAAAAACCGTCCCACAATTATGCCATTTTTAAGCCTGTGAACACCCCTAAAAATGATGAATGGGGAAAATGTTTATTATTCAATTTGAAATTTTCCCATTAAATTTTTACTTTGGGGAAAAAACTCCTTTTAAAGGGAACTGGAGGGGGGTTGGGGGCTGCTTTTGCTTTCGGGGCTGGAAATCTGCAAGTTTGCTGGTAGACCCAAGCCTTGGTGACCCAACATGATTGATTATAAGGGACTGTGTAAGTGCTAAAGGAACCCCTAGCTGATATGAGGAACGTTGTTGTTTAGTTATGCCCAAGGACCTAGAATTTATTTTGTGCTTGCGTGCTGTAATTTACCCAAATTGTGGATATTTCTGTTGCAGCTGAAGTTAAACCAAATCAGTTATCATTTTATTTTTCCCAATAAAGACCAATTGTTAATAAACCCAAAGTAAGATCTGTGATAAAACTACTGTTTTTTCTTTCTCACCAGTGTTAAAACTAAACAGGGACAGGTTTGAGCAACACTACTTGCAGCATACCTCTTGCAAATGAATATGGTTCATCTACAGCAGTGTTCCCCAATTCCAGTCCTCAAGACCCACCAAAAAAGGGCATGTTTTTAGGATCTCCCACAGAATGCACTGACAATAATGAATCCCTGTCAGAAGCATGGGGCAATAATGACTTCCTGTGCAATGCTGGAAAGCCAGAAAAATGACCTGTTGGGGTGCCCTTGAGGACTAGGGTTGGGGGAACTCTGATCTCAGTACTTGCCTGAAGTGGCTAAGGGGAAATTCAGAAGGAGAGCTGAGACCCTTCATTCCAGCAATTAGCTAAGGTTCTAGCAGTAGAATTCCCAAAAATATAGCATGTCAAAGAGATGCTATGGGCGGAATAACACTTTACATATACACAGGTGAAAAGCATTATTATGACCATTTCCTACTTTTCACCTTGGCAGCTTGCAACTTATGAAGATAGTTTCATGTGGTGAGCTGGTTTGGTGAGTATATAAGGTTTGCACTAGGTTGTCTACACACATATCCATTGTTGGTGTTATAGGTAAAAGGGGCAATTTATCGAAATACCAAATATGGATGATTATTTGGGATAAGCGTGGCAGTATTTCCAAAAAATGTGCATTTGGAAAACTTTGCATGCTGCTTTGGTGAAAATGTATTGTGAGTGGAAAAAATGCTTTATTGAAAAAAAAAGCAGTGTTGAAACTGCAGAGCACCATGTGCCCTTGATGTGAATTTAATTTTGGGGGGACAAATGGAGGAACTACTTTGAAATTTAACCAAAAAGGTACCAGCATGTTTTTAAAAACCAAAAAAGTTTAGTGAAAAACCCATGCATTTGGAGCTTCTAAGCAGACTGGTGGTCGCTGCACCTCTACTAGCCAAGTTGAATCGGTAGAAAAGGCTTTAACTATATTGGCTTCAAAATTGGACATAAAGAGGCAGAGGGTTGCCTTCTCTGATGACAGTTTGTTTTTTATTGAACAAATGGACTTTTGTTTTCAGGTGAGAAAAAACAGAGGAAAACCAAACAAATTTGTGGAAAAAAACAAGCTGGTGGTGGCAGGTTTGGGCTTGGGAATGTTTTCATTTTCATTCCTATGGACCCCCCTAAAAGTGGAAGGGACGTCAGATGATTGGGCATGAAGCCCTCTTTGGGAGATACGTACACCCCTTCATACTGTGTTTCTAGGGGGGATGGAATCTTTAGCAAACAATGGACAGTCACACGCTGTAAATGTCTGAAAATTAGTTTTTAAAGTAGCAAGACCAAGACTTAAAAGAATTTTACTTTGTGCCTTTATTCACCGCACATTTAACCCACCCTCTAGCAGCTGTGGGATGTTAGGTCAGAAGGGCTCCAGATACTTTGTGGAACAATATATTCAGAAAATACAGGTGGTTACTGTGTAGAAAATTAAAAAGGGGTTTTGCTCAAATCTCTCATTCATTTACCCTCCTTGATCCAGCTCTTCAGCCTGTGTGCTCAGAAGGGTGCATGTTTGTTGATTTGTTTTGAATTGGGCCATATCATGTGGACCCAAGGGCTGGATGACATTCACCAGGCCTTTGTCGTCTGTAGGCTAATATAAAGGTCGGTCTTTTTGTATAGAAAATGTGAGTAGATACAATGTAACTCAGAGGTAAAAGTTTTGGCCTCACGTGGCACAAAAGGTCCCGGTTCCTAATTCCACTGCTCATGGAATCAAAAATGTGCGGATTTTTTTTTTTAATCTTTAATCAATGCACCATGACCTTCATTAGGTTTATTTTTTTATTTAATTTGCAATGTTTTGACTAATTTTACTAAGGAAGCACAGACGGTACGGGAGCAGAATGAACCATCGCACCTGGGTTTGGAACACAATCAGTTAGGCTGCCTGGAGAGGGTGAGTGATGTGTGGCCGGGGGATCTGAGGAGCTCTCCAGGCCCCTGGTAGTATCTCCCTGGAGGGAAGAGCCTTTGCATGTAAACAATGATCCATATATGGAGCAGCTAAAACAAAAAAAGGTCCAGAATTTTTAATAAATGAAGAATGTGTTGAAACATGTTTATTATTTAATTTGCAAGATTCCACGTTCAATTATACTTCAGATGGGCAAAACCCCTTTTTATGTGGTTGGGTTCATTATTAAATATGTACTGGGACTGCATATATTTTTTTACATTCCAAATCCTATATTAACTTAATTTCATTGACATCGAAAAATTTGTTAAAAAGGAACCTAGGTTTGAATATAAATCATGGTGTAGTAACCACGTCAATGGGATATAGATCATGTATAATACTATGATGTTCTTATATTACATCACCTACTAATTGTTCTATAAGGATCACTTTAAAGCTTTCCCGTATTTAGAGTGCCTCGAGCATATCATGCATGAACTTCTGTTTTTGCTAAACTCTTCTCAAAAATCCACATTTAAAGCGCTCTTATAGAAAGAAGTTTTAAAATAATCTCTAGTAAAATCTGGGTAGAACAATTTTCATCCTTTAATCTGAGTTAAATCTGCTATCTAGGAAACCCAAGCCAAGCCATGAATGACAGATCTGACTAAGTCTTTAATCTGCCCTGCATTCAGCTCCCAATGCCTATTACTAATTTTCCACGCAAAAAAGGTGTTAGTCACTGTGAGGTAGTATACGGTATGCATTTTCCTTGTGGTCATTGTTTGCATTGCAGATATTAGTATTTGTAAAAAAAAAAAAAATGGATTGTATTAAAAATACAAAATGTGTTTTCTACATTTAAAATGTATATTTTTTCCAATCAGAGTTTACTATGTTTAGGTTCAGAAATGAGTAATATTAGGTATTCCGGTACAAATATGTAGCATGAACATCTAATGAGGAGATTTGCGGATGCTGTTCCATTGAGATTAATGTAAGTTACATGAGCCTATAAGAACTCTTAGTTTACTTACTGTATGGCTTTCAAGAACCTTCCATTGGGACTTGTCTGAAATCAAAAAAATAAATGAGAACATTCATTATTGATTATATCAACATTATTTTCAAGTATAATGAGAGTTCTTGATGGCACTTTGAGTAAAAAAACAATACTTTTTGCCATAGTATTTTTAACTGCTTCTTCTTGTGTTTATTTCAGCTAGATGTTACTTTACAGTTTCTACCCAATCATAAAATATACTTTATACACTGTATCATGTTCTGAATCCTTTTTTGGGAGCCTGGCATTTTGACTTTTTTTTTTTTTTAGGATTTCACCCATAGGTTTTTCTGTAGGACCTGACAAATTGTCAAAGGCCTGTACAAAATGACACCAAACAAACAAAAAAAAATAATTAAAAATAAAAAAAAAGCTTTAGAAAGCACAGTCATTTAAAAAAATGGATGGCATTTTAAAATGTTTATCTATTTATCACAAAATGCTAGCATACTACACTGTGATGGCGCAATTGGGCTGGAGATTCAAAATGACTCTACATACTTTGCAACAAAACCCCATATCTTGCACAATGCAGCTACATAATACAGTAGGTTCACAAACCTAATATTTTTGCATGTTTTTTACTTCTGTAAGTTGTTTTGAAAGTCATTTTCTGAAATCATGTTTCTTATAAAATTCATGGTTTTTTTTATGTATTTCTGCCTTACTTAATCAGAAAAAAAACTAAAAAAAATAGTATTACAATACAATTGTTGACAGACTTTATAAATTCTCAAAAGAGATGTAATTCAGTATTCTCTTTTCATTCGGCTCTGGTGAATTATAGGTTGGTGCTCATAAATACTTAATTTCATCTTACCTCAGTCCTGTTTTTCTTGGTTTTTCATTTTTATTTTCAGGGGCTGCAGTTCGATAACCCAGTATCTTGGAGCTATTTGCATACAGTCTAGCTCAGCAGCCTATCAGGAGAGATCCAAAACATGGTCTGTAGACTATTAGCGGGACATGAGGAGCTGATTGAAGCCCATACAAAGAGGGGATATCTAGGATAGGTTGGACACTGCTAAATGGGGAACATAGATTGCAAAGTGATTGTTTTTTGCAAATCTTTAAATCTAAAATTGAAATCTTGTACTGGAGACAAATCCCCTTTACATTATTGATTTCCACCAGTGTCATTGCAGCTATGTCAGATCTGTATTCATGGCTTAAACATGCATATATCTATAGCAAGTATAGTACTGCAAATAGTGTTATCATTATATTTATAGCTCAAAAGGGGTAAGACATTAAGAAGGTGTGTGGAATTTAAATATATTCAAATAAGCTCAAGTAAAAAGACCCAGAACTCTGCAGCACCACCTATCAAATGTAGCTTTTTTCAAGTCACATTCAAACTCTTTTATTGACGCCTTATAATGTGATCAAAGGACAGATCCCCATCATGTTGCAGGACAGCTGTTTGGAAGGCTTGTAGCCTACAATATAAAGGGACTCTCATCAGCCAGCAGGTTATCTTTTGCTTCTTGCACTGATGAGAGCGCTAAAAACAAAAACCAATAAGTGTCTGGCAAAAATGGGGTTGTCTGGTTTTAGCTTTATTACTTAATACGGACACATTGCAAGGACTGTGAAATGTGGATAATGCTACTCATCCCATTAGAACGAAGTATGGCTTTTTTTTCCCTTGATCACAATTACTTGAACAGCTTCTTGTAGTCTGTGAGTGTGACAATAGGTAACCTTTTTTAGTTGTTTTAGTGAAAACTAGGGTAGTCGGTTACTTTGCTTTAACATGGTGTAGTGGGGGTTGTTGGAGGGGGGGGAACGGTTTACTTGAAATAAATGTAATGATATGTTGAATCAGGTTCCTTGTGTTTGATACAAAGTCTGTGGCCAAACATTCTGCCTTCTATGAGATCAGTTACTATTGGTGTGGTAGGGTACAAGCTTACTGGCCTATGTGATATGAGGGTTTTATGAATCCATAATGGGTGCGAGTCGTATCTAAAATTTCATATAGCTAGAACTACATAGAGCAATATTTCCTTTTCAGTTAAAAAACCATAGGCCCCCTCCCTCAGCTCTGACATACCTTATGCTGAGGCTTGTCTAATACTGTTATACTGACCCCTTAACCATACATTTTAACAGGGGTCATTTTGAAGCTGATCAGGTTTACTAATTAATCGGTATAGCGGCCCCTTGTTGCCCGCCGTTTGTTTTGTACTATACAACAATGTCATTTACACCTCCATGGGAAATGGGAAAAAAATTTGTCTTGTGCAATTAGAAATCCTTCTGTTACACTTTTTAGTTCAGGGGGAACAAATTAGCAGTGATCAAATTGTTCTGTATTGTGATATTTGTAAGATGGCATATTACATGTGTTGCCAAATGATTAACATGAAAAAGATTTTAACATCATTAAACAATCCACCTTAGCAGAATGTTATTCCCAAACTGTTTACGGCTTTTTTCAGTGGGACTCTTGGTGTGTGATCTAAGAACAGATGCTCATGAAAGTTATGTGGTTGCGGTTGAACTAAACTCTGTTAAACATACTGTTATTGTTAAAGGCATTTTCATAATTAAACCAATATATACCTGCATATACATATACCCTATTTAAGGCTGACTGAAGTAAAATCAGAGTTACACAAGTGGCCCCTACAGCTATGCACGCCCGTACGCTATAGTCTGTAAATTGGCTGCCATCTGTAGATCACTGTAACTTTGGCTTGGATTTAGGAGTTATTAGTTCCCTGTTTTCCCCCGGGAAAGTAAGACACACCCCGAAAATAAGACTCGGTGCTTTTTTTTTTTTTATTCTATTCAGGAGTTTGGCTGCTTTGCATGTTGGTTATGATGATATCACTACAGTTTATTAATACATGTTGATTTTGTTCAACAATAAATGTGAATTATTGTTCATAGAAAAATAAGACATCCCCTAAAAATAAGTCTTAGCTCGTCCTTAGGAGCAAAAATTAATATGAGACACTGTCTTATTTTCGGGGAAACAGGGTATGTACTGTATATGTAACCTATCTTTCTATCATTGTTGTACACATCTTAATAATCTGGTTCTACAAATTCTCCTCCAGTATTTAATATCATCAAAAGGATAAACATTGGTGTGGGAAATAACTAGCCAGATGTTCAGAAAAACAGACTGTGACGTCTTAATTTTCCTGGGCATACTGCTCATCATTACACACTGGAACACATTGCAATTAATAAGGGAATTATAAAAAGGGAGGAAAAGATACAGAATGAAATACAATGTGACCACAGATAGGAAATGACTTGTCATATACCACAAAATAAATGAAGCATATTTGTATTTCCGTGGTTGCAAACATTTAGAATTGACAAAGACTGTCAATCGTTCTTAAAGGGGTTTTCTCGCTACAAAGATCATATCTCTAATGATGGGAACAGTAAAAATAAGCACCTTTGCAATTGGTTTGAATTACCTAAATCATTTAGTATAGCAGATATAAACTAATTTGTGTGTTGTACACCTCAAACTGCAGCCTGAGGTCGGGCCATGTCCCCTTTCCGTGATTGGCTGACTGATATTTCATTCAGTCTGTATGGACACGCCCCCGGTGCTGTGAATGGCTGCTTGCACTCTGTGCTTACTCCCCTTTGAGCTGTGTATAATGAAAGTTAAACGAACTGATTCAGCTTTCTATGCTGACTGCATCTGTATAAAAAAGGCTCTCTGAGCTTCTCTATGATCATTTCCCAGCCCTATGTGAAGGATCTGGCCAATTACTGAGTCTCTAGCTACTAGATTCACTCCCCTCCATATAACACACTCCTATAACACAGCCTTATACACTGCTCTACCTTCTGCCTGATAACAGAGGGAGGAGCAGATTGCATTCCTCACATTTTTTTTTATCAGTTCAGGCTGTTTATATGACTGTTTCCACCAATGCAGGACTTCTGGTTTCAAGGAGCTTGTGGAGGGAGGTGACAGCTCTACAGGCATGAGAACTGACCATTGCACAAGGTGTGCAGAGCTGTGACATCCTCTCTCACCCATTACTCACACGGAATAATGATGTCACAACTCTTCAGTGAGGGACGTCATGCCTCCTGGGAGGAGAGACACACCTACTGAGAGGAGAGACGTGCCCCTGGATTTGAAGCTGTAAGGATAAGTCTAAACTGCATTGGACAAAAAACGGCCAGAAAGCAGCTGTCACTCTACTCCTGTCCTCTGTACTCCTTAGTAATTAGTCAAACAGTGCAAATAAATGAAAAATAAACCTCAATGAGATATGTGCATTGTTAAGGAGAAAAAAAAAAAACACAGGTTTGGTTCCTGCTGGGATTTTAACCACGGACCCTTGTGCCTGGAGGCAAAAACTTTATCTCTCAGCTACTCACAAGGCTTTACATAAATAGACCTTTCTGTGACTACAGAGATGAAAGGCCTGTGATATCAACCTGCTGGGTCACATGAAATGCAATTCAAACAAATCACACACTCCCCCTTCTGAGCACACAGAGCTGAAATGCTGGATACAGGAAGTATAAAATGAGATTGTGGCAAAACCTCTTTAAGCTCCAAGTTGGACAGTCTCAGTACATAACTTCTGAAGTATGTTGAAAAATGATCAATAATTACATATTTAAGTCTCATAGAGAGACTAAAATTTACAGTAATAAACATTAAAAAAGCGGTGTTTTTTAAATAGCAAAAAATTGGTAACTTCATACCACGAGGCTGAAATGTTAAACTATCACATTATTCTTTCCGAGTGCAGACAATGAACCCTGTTAAGACAAAAAAATTACCAGAACAGTTTTTCTGATCACCCTCACGTAGGTCCATCAACCGAGAAATAAAAAAGATATTGGTTCTATATTTCTTCATTTTTAAAAGTAATAAAATGTAACAAAAAATAAAGGAATCTGGTATTACTAGATTTGTACAGAATAAAATTATCATGTCTATTATTCTGCATGGTGAATTCTTTAAAAATGAAATCAAACAAAAATAGCACATTTTGGATTTTTTCTATTCCATCCCACAAAACATTCTTTGGAGCGTTTCTCAATACAATACTTGCTGCATGAAATTGCAGTCCTTCCACAAACAAATAAGCCCAGTATTGGCTTTGTAAATATTGGAAAAGAAATGCTTCATGGAAGGCAAGGATGAAAAGGAAAATAAAAAAAAATTAAAATATTATATTCCATATAGCACTAAAATTATTTTTAATATGGAATGCAGGTCTGAAGCAAAATAATACACCCTATGTTGTGTGTTCCTGTTATATGAGTTTTGCATGGATGTAACGTTGTATGACCATATCATTTGCACACTTTATGGATCTGGTATTTACACTATATACAGATGTTTGTACTCCCACCAGTCTTACATCACCATAAAATTTCTTCTTAAGTGTCTATACAAATGTTCAAGTTTGCTGACAGTTGACTGACGAGGAGTGCAGAAAAATAGTTAACTGCTTCCAATGGCAACCAGCAAGATTTTAATAGCAGCAAAGTATATAACTTTCTAAAATGATATCAAATAACTGCACTCAAGCAGTTTTGCACTCACTCTCCTTAGTCTGTGGGTGGTTCTATAGCAGTGAAAAGAATATCTAGTTTCTCTTTAATTTGCTGATTCTTACACTGACGTGTGCAGTAGATATTACAGTATGTGATGATGAGGGGTCATGAGCAGAAGAGTATATGTGACAGAGGAGGGGACATAAGCAGCAAAGTAGATGTGACTAAGGAGGGGACATGAGTAGCAGAGTATATGTGGCTGAGGAGAGGACATGAGTAGCAGAGTATATGTGGCTGAGGAGAGGACATGAGTAGCAGAGTATATGTGGCTGAGGAGAGGACATGAGTAGCAGAGTATATGTGACTGAGGAGGGGACATGAGAAGCAGAGTATATGTGTCTGAGGAGGGGACATGAGTAGCAGAGTATATGTGGCTGAGGAGAGGACATAAGAGCAGAGTATATTGGAGGAGGACATGAAGAAAAGTAATGTGCTGAGGAGAGGACATGAGCGCAGAGTAAAAAGTGGCCCGAGGAGGACATGACCGCAGAAAAATGTGGCTGAGGAGAGGACATGAGTAGCAGAGTATATGTGGCTGAGGAGAGGACATGAGTAGCAGAGTATATGTGACTGAGGAGGGGACATGAGAAGCAGAGTATATGTGACTGAGGATGGGACATGAGAAGCAGAGTATATGTGACTGTGGAGGGGACATGAGCAGCAGAGTATATGTGACTGAGGACGGGACATGAGCAGCAGAGTATATGTGACTGAGGAGGGGGACATGAGCCGCAGAGTATATGTGACTGTGGAGGGGACATGAGCCGCAGAGTATAGGTTACTGAGGAGGGGACATGAGCAGCAGAGTATATGTGACTGTGGAGGGGACATGAGAAGCAGAGTATATGTGACTGTGGAGGGGACATGAGCAGCAGAGTATATGTGACTGAGGAGGGGACATGAGCAGCAGAGTATATGTGACTGAGGAGGGGACATGAGCAGCAGAGTATATGTGACTGAGGAGGGGACATGAGCAGCAGAGTATATGTGACTGAGGAGGGGACATGAGCAGAAGAGTATATGTGACTGAGGAGGGGACATGAGCAGCAGAGTATATGTGACTGAGGAGGGGACATGAGCAGAAGAGTATATGTGACTGTGGAGGGGACATGAGCAGCAGAGTATATGTTACTGAGGAGGGGACATGAGCAGCAGAGTATATGTGATTGAGGAGGGGACATTAACAGCAGACTATATGTAACTGAGGAGGGACATGAGCAGCAGAGTATATGTGATTGAGGAGGGGACATGAGCAGCAAAGTATATGTGACTGGGGAAGGGACATGAGCAACAGAGTATATGGGACTTAGATGAGGACATGATCAGCAGAGTACATGTGACTGAGAAGGGGACATGAGCAGCAGAGTTTATGTGACTGAGGAGGGGACATGAGCAGCAGAGTATATGTGACTGTGGAGGGGACATGAGCAGCAGAGTATATGTGACTGAGGAGGGGACATGAGCAACAGAGTATATGTGACTGAGAAGGGGACATGAGCAGCAGAGTATATGTGACTGAGGAGGGGACATGAGCAGCAGAGTATATGTGACTGAGGAGGGGACATGAGCAGCAGAGTATATGTGACTGGGGAAGGGACATGAGCAACACAGTATATGTGACTTAGATGAGGACATGAGCAGCAGAGTATATGTGAGTGAGGAGGGGACATGAGCAGCAAAGTATATGTGAGTGAGGAAGGGACATGAGCAGCAGAGTATATGTGAGTGAGGAAGGGACATGAGCAGCAAAGTATATGTGTCTGAAGAAGGGACATGAGCAGCAGAGTATATGTGACTGAGGAGGGGACATGAGCAACAGAGTATATGTGACTGTGGAGGGGACATGAGCAGCAGAGTATATGTGACTGTGGAGGGGACATGAGCAACAGAGTATATGTGACTGAGAAGGGGACAATGGAAGCAGAGTATATGTGACTGAGGAGGGGACATGAGCAGCAGAGTATATGTGACTGTGGAGGGGACATGAGCAACAGAGTATATGTGACTGAGAAGGGGACAATGGATGCAGAGTATATGTGACTAAGGAGGGGACATGAGCAGCAGAGTATATGTGACTGGGGAATGGACATGAGCAACAGAGTATATGTGGCTGAGGAAGGGACATGAGCAGAAGAGTATATGTGACTGAAGAGGGGACATGAGCAGCAGAGTATATGTGACTGAGGAGGGGACATGAGCAGCAGAGTATATGTGACTGAGGAGGGGACATGAGCAGCAGAGTATATGTGACTGAGGAGGGGACATGAGCAGCAGAGTATATGTGACTGAGGAGGGCAATGAGCAGCAGAGTATATGTGACTGAAGAGGGGACATGAGCAGCAGAGTATATGTGGCTGAGGAGAGGACATGAGTAGCAGAGTATATGTGGCTGAGGAGGGCAATGAGCAGCAGAGTATATGTGGCTGAGGAGGGGACATGAGCAGCAGCATATATGTGACTGAGGAGGGGACATGAGCAGCAGAGTATATGTGACTGAAGAAGGGACATGAGCAGCAGAGTATATGTGACTGAGGACAGGACATGAGCAGCAGAGTATATATGGCTGAGGAGGGGACATGAGCAGCAGAGTATATGTGACTGAAGAGGGGATATGAGCAGCAGAGTATATGTGACTGAGGAGGGGACATGAGCAGCAGAGTATATGTGACTGAGGAGGGGACATGAGCAGCAGAGTATATGTGACTGAGGAGGGGACATGAGCAGCAGAGTATATGTGACTGAGGAGGGGACATGAGCAGCAGAGTATATGTGACTGAGGAGGGGACATGAGCAGCAGAGTATATGTGACTGAGGAGGGGACATGAGCAGCAGAGTATATGTGACTGAGGAGGGGACATGAGAAGCAGAGTATATGTGACTGAGGATGGGACATGAGAAGCAGAGTATATGTGACTGTGGAGGGGACATGAGCAGCAGAGTATATGTGACTGAGGACGGGACATGAGCAGCAGAGTATATGTGACTGTGGAGGGGACATGAGCAGCAGAGTATATGTGACTGTGGAGGGGACATGAGCAGCAGAGTATAGGTTACTGAGGAGGGGATATGTGCAGCAGAGTATATGTGACTGAGGACGGGACATGAGCAGCAGAGTATATGTGACTGAGGATGGGACATGAGCAACAGAGTATAGGTTACTGAGGAGGGGACATGAGCGCCGTATATGTTACTGAGGAGGGGACAATGAGCAGCAGAGTATATGTTATGAGGAGGGGGAATAGCAGAAGAGTATATGTGACTGTGGAGGGCATGAGAGCCAGTATATGTTACTGAGGGGGGCATGGCAGCAAGTATATGTATTAGGAGGGACTTAACAGCAGACCTATATTAAACTGAGGAGGACATAGCAGCAGAGTAATAGTGATTGAGGAGGGTGACATGAAGCAGCAAAGTATATGTGCTGGGAAGGGACATGAGCAACAAGTATATGGTGACTTTGATGAGGAAAATGATCAGCAGAGTACATGTGAACTGAGAAGGGGACATTGAGCAGCAGGTTTATTGACTGAGGAGGGGACAGGGGCACAGAGTATATGTGCTGTGGGGGACCCTGACAGCAGAGTATATGGACCCGGAGGGACATGAGTAGCAGAGTATATGTGGCTGAGGAGGGGACATGAGAAGCAGAGTATATGTGACTGAGAAGGGGACATGAGAAGCAGAGTATATGTGACTGAGGAAGGGACATGAGCAGCAAAGTATTTGTGACTGGGGAAGGGACATGAGCAACACAGTATAAAGTGACTTTGATGAGGACATGGCAGCAGGTATATGTGACTGAAGAGGGGATATGAGCAGCAGAGTATATGTGAGTGAGGAAGGGACATGAGCAGCAGAGTATATGTGAGTGAGGAAGGGACATGAGCAGCAAAGTATATGTGTCTGAAGAAGGGACATGAGCAGCAGAATATATGTATGGGAGGGGACATGAGCAACGGTAAGTGATGTGGAGGGGACATGAGCAGGAGTATAGTGACTGTGGAGGGGAAAAGAGAACAATAATGTGATGGAAAGGGGGCAAAAGGGAAACAGAGTATATGTGACTGAGGGGGGACAGAGCAGCAGAGTTATGTGACGTGGGGGGGGACCCTGGCAAAAAGTATATGTGACTGAGAAAAGGGGCAATGGATGCAGAATATGTGACTAAGGAGGGGGGGCATGGCAGAGGTATTGTGATGGGGGAAAGGACAGACAAAGAGTTTGTGGTGAGGAAGGGGCAGGCGAAGGTATATGTGATGAAGAGGGGCATGGGGCAGCAGAGTATATGTGATTGAGGAGGGGACATGAGCAGCAGAGTATATGTGACTGAGGAGGGGGAATGAGCAGCAGAAATTTTGTGACTGAAAGGGGACATGAGCGAGAGTATTGTGATGAGGAGGGCAAAGGAGCAGGTTAGTGACTGAAGAGGGGGAAAGAACAGCAGGTTATGTGACTGGGAGGGGACATGAGCAGCAGAGTTATGTGGCTGAGGAGAGGCAGGAGCAAGTAAATGTGGCTGAGGAGGGGAATGAGCCCAGAGTATATGGCTGGGAGGGGACATGAGCAGCGCATTAGGACTGAGGAGGGGACTTTAGCAGCAGAGTATATTAATGAAGAAAGGGCTGAGCACCCCAGTATTTGACTGAGGACAGGACATGCGCACAGAGTATAGTGGCTGAGGAGGGACTGAGCACAGGTATATGGACTGAAGAGGGGGCATGACAGCAGAGTTATGTGACTGAGGACAGGACATACAGCAGGTATATTGACTGGGAGGGGACATGAGCCGAGTATTTTGAGGGAGGGGGGCGAGCAGCGAGTTAAAAGTGACTGAGGAGGGGACATGAGCGCAGAGTATATGGATGAGGAGGGGACTTTTAGCAGCAGAGTAAAGTGACTGAAGAGGGGGGCAGAGCAGGGTTAATGCTGAGGAGGGGACATGAGCAACAGTCGAGGGAGAATGATTGTGCACCACTCACTATTGTAGAGTAGAGCAATTCCTGCTATACTCTTTCAGAGCGCAGAATGAAGCGCTGTACAGGAATGTACAGCATTATGTAGGCAGTTATACAAGAGAGGAGGTTGAGAATGCCATCTCATGTAAACTTTCTCCACTGTGCCTTATCCTGGGACAGGATTTTACAAGGTTTGAGAGAAAGATTGATACAATGCTTGGTCACATATGGAGGTCTGTGGTTTTAAATTTGACTTCTGCCCTTCTAACCATTTTTTAGGGTGGTTTCAGATGCAGATGCATTTTTTTTTATGTTTTTTAAGCGTTTTTAGATGTTTTTTGTGCAGAAATGTACAGCATTAAGTGCTGTGCCTTTTTGCACAAAAATCGCATCCGAAAAACACGTCAAAAACGCATAAAAAAACTCACTATGTGAAAACACGCTTAGAGATTATAATTAAAAGAAAAAAATTTCTATTGTGTGTAGCTGTAGATAACTGGCTTTTTCTCCACTTTTAGCAAATTCATTAATTGTGGTTTATGTTCCCTCTGGCAATACTATTGATAAGCTTTTTTATTTGTTTAATATTTAAAGGTATAGTACAGTGGGTACACACTTAGCCATTTTGTTGGCTATTTAAATTAATGTTTGAACCCTTCCCGCAACAGCCTATTCTTTTTTTTTTTCATATTCGTTTTTCCTTCCCCACCTTCCCAGAGCCATAACTTTTTTATTTTTCATATACATAGACATATGAGGGTTTTTATTTTGCAGGACAAGATGTACTTTCTAATGGTGTCATTCATCATAACATAGAATATACTGGGAAACCCGCAAAAAAAAATTCTAAGTGAAGCAAAATGTGAAAAAACGTACTTGTGCCGTATTTGCAGGTATTTTGCTTTAACATCATTCAATCTTCAGTAAAAATTATGTTAACTGTATTCTAGAGGTTGATTCGCATCCGGCAATACCAAACAAATATAGTCTTCATTATATTTTGGTACTGTAAAAAAATTGCAAACATTTTCTATTTTTGAAAATTGTGCAGCGCCATTTTCTGCGACCAATAAGTTTTTTGTACTAATACCTACAGACTTGATTGAGAGGACTGAAGTGTATTTTTATTGGTACTAGTTTGGAATACACGCAACTTTTTTGATCAAATTTATTCCAAATTTTAAGGGATGTGAAATGACCCCAAAAAAAATAAAATTTTGGTTTTTGGAATTTTTTTTCTTCTATGATGTTCAGTGTACGGATTCATGATGTTATATTTTAATAGATCAGACTTTTTCAGATGTGGCGATACCATATATGTGTAACTTTTTTATTATTTTATTTTTTTCTTTGAAAAATGGCGAAATTGGGGTGATTTGAACTTTTAATTTTTTTTACACTTTAAAACTTTTTTTTTTTTTTTTACTTCCCTTCGGGTGCTTCACCAGTAGATTATGCAATCATTTAAATGTTTATACAGCCTAATGCATTGTAATAAAATGCATTAAGATGTACCAATATGGCAGCTTTACTACTAACACCCTTCGTCTCACCCATACACCCTAATAGATTGTAAGCTCTCACGAGCAGGGTCCTCACACCTTGTGTCTCATCGGTAAGTACTTTTTTTTATTAAATTTTAAACAAAAAAGTTGAAATCGGCAAGGTTTTTTTTGGTGATCGAAATTTTTAGATCATGCGATAATTAAGGCAAAATCTGTGCATCATTATTAAGACGGCCTTTTTCGCGTTCCGTAATTTTGGCGCCAGCAAATGATTACAAATAGAGCGGGGTGGATTGTGTGCGACGTCTGACTGGGTTGAAGGGTTGCGATTGGCTGGAAAAATCCATGCCCCTTCGTTTTAAAACATAGAACAGCTTTTCCCCTTTTCAGCCCAGGGGTCTCTCAGCTTCATAGGGTAGGCCCGGGCTCTCCCTGGGCCAAAAAATTCACGAAATTATTCATTTCTGCAAAGAAAAACCTTAATTAGCTGTGATCCTTAAATTTAGTTAGTTTAGAGATTGGAAGATTTTTGTATTAGGTAGAAAATTTTTAAAAGGGGCCTCAAAACCCGAAATCCGGGGGGAGGGGGGGGGGGGGGGGGGGGGCCCGGGGGAACCCAGAAAAGCCTATAAAGAACACTGATAAATTCACCAAGACTTAGGTAGACATTGCACTGCAAATTTTTATTATTAACAGTTCTATTAAAATTTTCCTGGTATTGGGCGCCGAAATTATATTAGGAACAATCATTTTTGTAACTGCAGGTCTCTGTGTTAGTGCAAAAATCCACTTTTTATTATCAGTTAATTTTTAGATAGGTGTTCATTTTTAATTTTACCCTTCCCCCCTTTTTCATATATCCACTTGCCTAAAATCTGAAAAACTATTTATAGTCCCCACAGGGGAATTGAAAAAGGGGCAAAAAAATACCCTGTATTATACGAAAAAAATAACAGATACGGTTTTTTGACTTTGGCGCCTACAGCTTTTTCATTGAGCAGCTTCACGTAAATCTGAAAAAAGCAATTTTATAGTCACCCCAGGTGAATTGAAAATGCAAAAAATACCGTTATATACGAAAAAAAAACAGTAGTGTTTTTTTACTTTGGGGCATAAGCTTTTTTCATTGACGCAGCTTGCACGTAAATCTTTAAAACAGCAATTTTTAGTCACCCCAGGGGAATTTGAAAGGTGGCAAAAAAAAATTTTATTATACGAAAAAATAACAAATAGTGTTTTTTTACTTTGGCGCAGCCCCGCTTTGTTCATTGACCAGCTTGCACGTAAATCGAAAAAAGAATTTTATACACCACAGGGGAATTGAAAGGTGCAAAAAAAAACCGTGTATTATACGAAAACATAACAGTAT